>CM031950.1:37489149-37536774 GCA_018749465.1 Paracanthobrama guichenoti | reverse complement strand
TTGCAGCATTACATCTGCATAGCACTGCTGATCGGTTACTGTTGCATCAGCGCCCATGAGCCGCGGCGCTCAACATTCAAACAAATACTGGTAGTGTTAGGCAATACATGCAACCTGCTTTAGAATGATCTGGAATCAACATTTAAGATAAACAAATGATTGTTTATTCCACATTTCTAAATACATACGTGGTCCGTTATTAATTCCTAAATGGAGCAATCTTTAAGTTAGAAATGTTTTAAACTAGCGAGTCAACAGTTGCATGAGTGAATTATTGAAGGCAACCGAGCAGCAGTGTTTATGCAGCAGAAGCGATCTATTGTATGTTATTGTATGTTTATATGCTGTTTAGCATGGCTATAAAGTTATATAAGCATTTTAAAAGTGTTTAAATGCCGCTCACCAGATTTATGCGTATAACTTTAATGATGTATTAATTTATTCTCAAGAGCAATGTTTTCAATAAGCTATGCTTAATTTCAGTGATTCAGATGCTTGTTTTCTGAGTCACCGCTACTTGGAACAATCAATAATAATAATAATTTGTTACATTTATATAGCGCTTTTCTGGTAACTCAAAGTGCTTTACAAGGGGAATCTCTTAACCAATCACTAATGTGCAGCTGGATGATGGCTGAGCAGCACATATTGCAACCAGAATGCCCAGCACACACCAGCGCTAAATGGTGGAGATGAAGAAGCCAATCAGTATATATGGGGACTGGTTAGAGGCCATGATGGACAGTGAGGCCAATGGGCATATTTGACTAGGATGCCAGGATTAGCGACTCCCCACTCTTTTTCCGAAGGACATATTTAGTGACCACAGAGAATCAGAACTCCTCGTTTAACCATCACATCTGAAGGGATGATAGTTTGTTACAGCATAGTGTCCCCATCACTATACTTCACAAGTGTTAGGGACCCACACAGACCATACAGGTTAAGCACCCCCTGCTGGCCTCACTAACACCTCTACCAGCAGCTACCTAGTTTTCTAAGGAGGTCTCCCATCCAGGTACTGACTACAGGTTTAACCCTGCTTAGCTTCAGGTGGCCATATCAACCCTGTAGCCTCAGACTGGTTTCCCAGTAAACTAAGTGTCATGTTTAAGTGACATGTTTATAGTCTTGTGGAGTTATTTACTACATAAGCTGAAGTGTTATGCAGTTGTGTCTACACAGCAGCAAATGGTCTATTGTTTGTGTCTCTGAGTATACCGCATCAACTGTCTAAGCTATGGATAAGAAGATTAAAGTAAAATAAGCATTCCATTTAACCTAGGTACATGTTTAGCTGCATAAAAATAATGACACATTCTCTTTATTTCAATGGTAATGTTTCTTTAGCTATGCTTAACATGTATATGCAGTATCAGAGCATACTCCTGTCTTTCATTATCGCACCTAGTAGCTTTTCATTTATCACATAAGAGTATAAGGGGGTGTAATCATTATCACATTACTTAAATTGATGGTACTTGCTCAGGTAGCTGCTGGGTTTCTTATTCTATCAGCTTGCAACCTTAAATATATGGCTCAAGAGAACACATAGCTTTAGGTCACTAGTGCAAAGTCATTCAGCAAGGTAGCCAAGGCACAAATAGCCTTAGGTCACTATTGCTAAGTCATCCGGGCAAGGTAGCCAAGTCACAAATAGCCTTAAGTCACTAGTGCTAAGTCATTCAGCAAGGTAGCTAAGGCAACAAATAGCCTTAGGTCACTAGTGCTAAGCCTTTTGACAAGGTAGCCAAGGCACAAATAGCCTTAGGTCACTAGTGCTAAGCCATTCTGAAAGGTAGCTGCCAAGGCACAAATAGCCTTTAGTTACTAGTGCTAAGCCATTCAGCAATGTAGTCAAGGCACACATAGCTCAGGTCACCAGTGTGTTAAATCATTCGGCAAGGTAGCTAAGGCACAAATAGCCTTTTAGGTCACTAGTGCTAAGCCAGGTGGCAAGGTAGCCAAGGCATGCATAGTCTTAGCTCATTAGTGTTAAGCCATACGGGCAAGGTAGCTAAGGCACGTATAGCCTCAGGTCGCAAAATGTGCTAAGCCGGGTCAACAAATGTAGCCAAGGCATGCTTAGCCTTTAGGTCACTAGTGCTAAGCCATACAGCAAAGTAGTCAAGGCACACATAGCCTTAGGTCACTAGTGCTAAGCCACTCGACAAGGTAGCCAAGGCACACATAGCCTTAGGGTCACTAGTGCTAAGACGGTCAGCAAGGTAGCGTAGGGCACACATAGCCTTAGGTCATTAGTGCTAAGCCAGTCAGTCAAGGGTAGCTAAGGCACACATAGCCTTAAGTCACTAGTGCTAAGACGGTCTGCAAGGTAGCCAGGCGCATAAACCTTAGGTCACTAATGCTAAGCCAGGTGGGCAAGGTAGCCAAGGCTGCGTAGCCTTAGATCACTAGTGTTAAACCATACAGCAAGGTAGCCAAGACACACATAGCCTAAGATCACTAAAGTGTTGGTTGAGAGGCAAAGTAGCCAAGGCATGCATAGCCTTAGGTCACTAGTGTTAAACCAGTCGGCAAGAAAGCCAAGGCATGGTTAACCTTGCAAGTCACTAGTGTTAATCCAGGCAACAAGGTAACCAAAGCATACATAGCCTTGGGTCACAAATGCCAAATCAGTCGTCAAAGTAGCCAAGGCATGCATAGCCTTGGGTCACAAGCACTAAACTGGTCAAGGTAGCCAAGGCATGGTTAGCCTGGAGGTCACTAGGTGCTGTTGGTCGCCAAGGTAGCCAAGGTATGGTTAGTCTTAGGTCATTAATGCTAAGCCATATGACAAGGTAGTCAAGGCACACATAGCCTAGATCACCAATTCTAAGACGGTCGGCAAGGTAGCCAGAGCACACATAGGCTTAGGCACACATAGCCTTAGGTCACTAGTGCTAAGCCAATCGCAAGGTAGCCAAGGCACGGTTAACCTTAAGTCACTAATGTTAATCCATGGCAAGGCTAAGGCACGTATAGCCCTAGGTCACTAGTGCGCTAAAACGGTTGGCAAGGTATCCAGGCACACATAGCTCAGGTCTCTAGTGCTAAGCCTTTTGAGAAGGTAGCCAAGGCACAATAGCCTTAGGTCACTAGTGCTAAGATGGTAGCCTAGGTATGGTTAGCCTTAGGTCACCAATGTTAAGCCGGTCGATAAGGTAGCTGAAGGCACAGTTAGCCTTAGGTCACTAGTGCTAAGCCATATGGCAAGGTAGCCAAGGCACAATTAATCTTAAATCACTACTGTCAATCCAGGCAGCAAGGCAGCCAAGGCATGCATAGCCTTAGGGGCACACATAGCCTTAGGTCACCAATGCTAAGCCAGTCGGCAAACCAGCCAAGGCAACGGTTAACCTTAAATCACTAGTGTTAATCCATGCAAGGCTAAGGCACGATAGCCTAGGTCACTAGTGCTAAGACAGTTGGCAAGGTAGCTAGGCACACATAGCCTTAGGTCACTAGTGCTAGCCAGTCGGTAATGTAGCCAAGGCACACATAGACTTAGATCACTAGTGCTAAGACAGTCTGCAAGGTAGCCAAGGTATGCATAGCCTTAGATCACTAGTGTTAAGCCGGGTAGGCAAAGTAGCCAAGGCATGTCAAGTCAAGTCACCTTTATTTATATAGCTCTTTAACAAGTCCAATTGTTTCAAATCAGCTTCACATTGTTAACAGGAAAATAATGCAACAGAATTTGTACAGCTGTTCTGGTGAAACTGTGATGTTATCCAGCTAATTTCAAGTATCATATAGTGTCAATGTGGGCAGATCAGTAATATAGATGAAATTTAGGTGTCCCCAACTGAGCAAGCCAAAAGCCAGAGGCAATGGTGGCAAGGAAACCAAAACTCCTTCAGTGCCAGAATAGAGAAAAACCTTTGGGAGAAACCAGGCTCAGTCGGGGTGCCAGTTTTCTCTGGCCAATGAACAAACAGTGTATGATTATAATTCTGGCAACATTGCAGGTCTTAAGTCATATTAGGTAAATAGATATTCGTGAAGATTATTTGAAAGATTGGAGCTCGCCACGCCAGAGACGGTTTAATGAGGATGACGCGGTCGAAGGCGGCATTTATGGGGTTATTTGACACGCCTCTGCAGACACTTCAGGATGCGTGGTCATGTCCAGGCGCAGGTCCGTTTCATCTGATCTGGATACGCCGGATCCGGCCACTGCAGTAAACCTCGGAGGATAAACAGGGAATCGGTTATCAGCTGCGAGATGCTATTCTTCTTCTGCGATGTAAATGAGTACACTGTGTGTTATAGGAGAGTGTTCCTGGTCCGGCTGACCTAGTTAATGCATTAGCCTGTATGCCTGCATGCATAGCCTCAAAACACTAGTCTTTAGCCTTTTGACAAAGGTAGCCAAGGAACAAATAGCCCTTGGGGTCCTCTGTGCTAAGCTGGTAGCCTAGGAATGGTTGGCCAGCAGGTCACCAATGTTAAGCCGGCCCATTAAGGTAGCTAAGGCACAGTTAACCTTAGGTCACTGAGTGCTAAACCAGTTGGCAAGCTAGCCAAGGCACAATTAATCTTAAATCACTGGTGTCAATCCAGGCTACCATTGTAGCTAAAGCATGTATAACCTTAGGGTCACTAGTGTTAAGCGGAGTAGGCCAAGTAGCCAAGACATCACATAGCCTTGAGTCACAAGTGCTAAAGCGGTCATCAAGGTAGCTAAGATACGGTTAGGGACTTAGGTCACCAGTGCTAAGCTGGTAGCCTAGACATGGTTGGCCTCTAGGTCACCAATGTTAAGCTTTGTCGCACAAGGCAGCTGGCGCACTTGATTAGACTTGGGTCACTGGTGCTGAAAGCCATGCGGCAAGATAGATGCCAAGGCTTTAATTAACCTTAAGTCACTAGTGTCAATCCAGGAGAGCAAGGTAGCCAAGGCATGTATATTCTTTTGTGGTCACTAGTGTTAAGCAGGTTGGTAAGGTAACCAGAGCATACATAGCCTTGGGTCAATAGTGTTAAGCAGGTTGGCAAGGTAACCTCCTTTTACACTGCCTTAGGGTAACCAGGATTAAGCTTGGGCCTGGCCAAGGTAGCCCAGGCACATATAGATGAGTAAAACATGCAGTCCCATTTAAAATAAATAAATCAATAAACAGCACCTTAACAATAGATCTGCTTGTTTTGGGGTGTGTTTTGTCCTGTCCGTTCCTGTATATGTGCCACTGATGCAGCATCTTGTTTTCTCACTCCAACAGCATGTGTATGTGCTTGTACTGTGTATTTCTCCCATTACTCTCAGCAACTGTTTGAGGTTTAAAGTTACCAAATGTGTAGCAATAGTCTCTTTCTTTTTTAAAAATGTTTAGCAATAGTCTTTAAAAAATGTGTAGCAAGTCTTCTAACCAGCCATTGCACAACAGCTTTATTGTCATTGGCTGTACAACCTGTAAATGATCACAGTTAGATGTATGTCGTTGAAGAGGGTTTCTACCCCTTTCTCTTGTCGTGGCGGCTTTGTTGGGGTTGGTGTTCATGTATGTTGTGATTGTGCAGCAAGCATGTGTGTATGCATGCTGACAACAATGAATGTCTGTGAATGTAGCTACAGTGGCGGAGTCTCAGCACGTTAACTGCACGCTTGTAACCATAACAGATCTATTCTGTCAAGAATCTCTTTTACCATGTACCCAATCTCCCCAAGAGTTGTGCATGACAGAAATACTAATCATGGAACCTAATTCTATAAAGACTGCAGAGAATACATAAAAATAAGGCCAAGCAGACAAATGTTGTTACATTTCTATAACAAGAAACATATCCTAACTATCCAGATATATTTGTTGATTCCAAAAGTTTGGGAGACTGGTGCAAATTATGAATAAAAAAGGAATACAATAAATTTACAAATCTCATAAGCTTATATTTTATTCAATACAGAATATAGATAACATATCAAATGTTGCAAGTGAGACATTTTGAAACGTCATGCCAATTAGTGTCTCATTTTTGGATTCCAAGCGAGAGCTACACATTCCAAAACAGTTGGGACAGGTATAATAAGAGGTCTGGAAAAAAGTTAAATGTACATATAAAGGAACAGCTGGAGGACCAGGAATTTGTAACTTATTAGGTCAAGTTATGCAAACGTGATTGGGCATAAAAAGATTCTCAGAGTGGCAGTGATCATCTATAGGAAGTCAAGATGGTGAGAGGATCACCAATTACCCCAATGCCATGTTAAAAATAGTGGAGCAATATCAGAAAGAGAGTTTTCATAGAAAAATTGAAAGAGTTTGAAGTTCTCATCATCTACATTTTATAATATCATCAAAGGCTGAAGAGAATCTGAGACCAATCTCTGTGTCATGAGGCTGAAGCCAGGAAAAACCATACTGATGCCCTTGTGTCTTGGGAGCCTAGATGGCTCTGCATCACATACAGAAATGTTACTGTAATGGAAATCACAACATGGGCTCAGAGATACTTCCAGAAAACATTGTCGGTGAACACAATCCATCGCGCGCATTCGCCGTTGCCGGCTAAAACTCTATAGGTCAAAAAAAGAAGCCATATCTAAACATGATCCAGAAGCGCAGGTGCTTTCTCTGGGCCAAGGCTTATTTAAAATGGACTGTGGCAAAGTGGAAACTGTTCTGTGGTCAGACCAATCAAAATTTTGAAGTTCTTTTGGAAAACTGGGACGCCATGTCATCCGGACTAAAGAGGACAAGGACAACCTAAGTTGTTCTCAGCAGTGCTCAGTTCAGAAGGCCCAGTTCAGTGCTCAGTTCAGTTATGGTTCGATTGCATGATGAGTGGTGGCATGGGCAGCTTACACATCTGGAAAGCGCACCATCAATGGTGAAAGGTATATCCAAGTTCACAGAACAACATATGTTCCCCATCCAGACGTCGTTCTCTTTCAGGGAAGCAAGACCTTCTGCATTTTCCAACATGACAGTGTTGCAGACCACATACTGCATCAATTACAACATCATGGCTGTGTAGAAGAAGGATCCGGGTACTGAAATGGCCAGCCTGCAGTCCAGATCTTTCTCCCATAGAAAACATTTGGCGCATCATAAAGAGGAAGATGCGTCAAAGACAAAGTTGAGCAACTAGAAGCCTGTATTAGACAAGAATGGGACAACATTCCATATTCCTAAGCTTGGAGCAACTTGTCTCCTCAGTCCCCAGATGTTTGTAAGACTGTTAGAAAAAGAAGAGGGGAATATACACGGTGAGGAAAACATAACCTTGTCCCAACTTTCTTGAGAGAGATGTGTTGATGCCAGCAAATTTAAAATCAACTTATTTTTCCCTTAAAGTGTCAAATTTTCTCAGTTCATGACATTTTGATTATCATCTATGTTGTATTCTGAATAAAATATTGAAATGTGAAACTGCCACGTCATTGCATTCTCTGTTCATTTCTGAATTTGTACAGTGTCCCAACTTTTTGAATACGGTTTGTATCTATTCCCAAAATATTGTTTGAATTGATACAACATTGATCAAGTGTGACGCGGTAACGTGCCATGGAATCAGTCTTTGTTATTAAACCATCATATATGTTCTTGAAGACAGTTCGTGCGTGAGTGTTGGGAAGTGAACACTGTGTTCACGAGGGTTTACTGGAGGAGCAACAATTACACTCTTTAGAGAGTGGTATTTCCTCACTACACACATTGGATAGATCAGAGACTCACATCTCAGTTATGCAAACACATAGTAATCAGCTTACATCAGTTTAACCATAGATTGAACTTCATATAACTGTGCTGTAAGTATATGCACAGACAAATGTCTCTTTCAGTCTCCCACCCTTCATTTTCTCTCTCTTCCTTTCTCCCCCACTTTTTTTTTTAGCTCTCTCTCTCACACTCTTTATATAGTGCTTTCTGTCTTTTCTAAGACACGCTTAGTGGAGCAGTTGATCATTACCTCTTCAGCACAGTAGTAGTCTTCTTGCAAATACCTTAACACTTTCTTTTCATTTGTTTTACACATTTTCACACCATTTGTAAAAACAGTTACCACAGCTCATGTTGAATTTCGCTAAACTCTATTGAAGTTTAAACTCTAAACTCAGCCTAACCTTATGTTGAACAAAATGAAAACATCTATTCAAGGCTGATGGGAAGTGCTTAGAGTGATGCATGGACTCTCTTAATGCACCTGTGAAAGCTACATGTCATCCAATCATGGCTTGTCCATTGAGGAAAGTTTGCAAAAGGGTGCAGCCGAACACTGCGAATCTGTTGTGAGGCTTTTTCTCGGCGAAACGGGTAATTCACAATGTTGTTGCCTTCTACTGTGTATTTCAGCTTTACTGTATTGCCCAAACTGTTTACAGTAATGTACGTTCTTATCAATCACATTCATGTGATTTTTATAACGTTAATTTTGACATACTTTTTGATTTTGCGCTGTAGAATCTACACACGAACGGCAGAGAAAGATTTTAGTGTTGAACAGGAGGCTGCGTTCGCAGATATGGTAATGGCAAACAGTGTTGACTCCAGATTGTGTACAATCCAGGCAGCAGTGATTGCAAAGTGTTTGAAAAGCATTCGTACAATGTGAGTTTGGCAACTATTGTTACGAGAATCATAACTTAATTCATGTCAGAAAGAAGTAGCTGTACAGATTTCATTCCAAAGAAATTCTGACATTGTAGAAGGGGACAATCATTGTTATGTCTTTTAACTTTTACAGTTTTTTCCAATCGCTTATGATAAATTTTTCAATACGCATAACAATTTTCCTAAACTCTCATAACAGTAGTTCTTCACCTATATATGTAACTCTACGTCTTACATTTATTGTTGCTTTTACACAAAATGCATACAGTTAACACACATTTCCAAGTGCTTGAACTTCTTTTACACACAAACTCAACCAAGACCAAAACAATGTATTTTTACTCACAATTCTAATAATGCTTTAACACTGTGTGTAATAACAGATAACACCATATTCTTAAACATAACCTTATAGGCTAAAGTCCATGGTAAACAGCTGTTTATATTGTGAATTGAAACACAAATATGTCCCCGCCATGTTTGCATGTGTGTAAATAATAGTTGATTCCCATCTAGGAATTGTTCAGGGTGTTGATGTTCTTTCAATCACACAACCATGTAGTATAAGCTGTATACGCGGGCGATCTTTGGGCACGACCTTGTGTGAAAAGGAACAATATAGAGCAACATGGAAAATGCCTGCACGAGGAGAGGAAGATGCAGTGCCAGGACAAGGAGAGTAGTGGGACAAAGGGCAAGGGAGAGGAATGCCTGAATTTCTGAGACAAAGTAGGGATTGGAAGATCAAATTACATGTTGGTATCATTAAATCGAGAACTCATCAGTGAAGGTAACATTTTTCCAGTCTTCAACCGTCCAATTTTGGTGGGGCGGTAATCACTCATGTGTGCCAGTATCTCCAGTGATGTTCCTTACCACATATCAACTATCAGTCCATACAATACAGAACGCTCTCATCACAGCTGTGGATGCACTGAATGAAAGACTAGTTCCACCAGACAAGAGAAGGCTGTTGAGGCCTGGCATGACTCTGTATGTCATCATTTAGAATAACGTTGCGTTGCCTTCCACACCTTCATTTTTATGAATGAATGGTTTTACTGCATGGTCTCATATGATGACAAATCTGTGAAACTCTTTCTCATCTGAACCCAACAAAGGAGTTATTCCTCTGCTGGAGATGGAAGTTCTGTGATCACTGGCCATAAGAGAAGTTGTCCCTCCTGGAGACAGCCAGGCCTGGTTGCCTGGCCAAAGGGACTTTTGTGCAGGGGACTGCCAGGGATGGATACGCATGCCATTGTAAAGGAAAACATATGAGATGTTGGGACCATACCTGTACAGTCATAAGCATTTTGAGGGTTGAAAAAGCATCTGCTGATTCAGATTGATGAATGTATTTGTATTTGGTTGTCCATTATGTAATGACTGATTGGAAGAATCTATCATTTTATTACACAATTTGTGTTATTTGATGGACATAATTGCTTTTTGCTGATTGTGTTTTAATGTTTGGTGAATCTTAAAGCATTTTGCAAAACAAAATGAGTCATTTTGGCTAGTGAGTTTCAGTTGCAGCCTGTGTAAGTTAGCTATTCTGTAAATGTGATGTCAGAGTGGATGAATGTGTTCAAGCAATCAAGAAAAACTTCAACGAAGGGATAAGCAGGAAAATAATGATTGCCATAATGATATTGATACAAACAGAAACCAAAAATAGTGTCTCTACCTGGTGGTACTTCACTAACAAAGTTAAAGGGTGAATTTTCCAAAATTAATTTCAATCTCTTGTTAATCCAGTGGCTATCCCAGTGAAGAATTTCTGTGGAAAGAATTACAATGTCTGCAAAATGTGTTTATATTTTTAAGTGAATGTGTTGTTGTTCTCGCACTTACTTGGTTTGTCCAGTAAATTTATTATGCAAAGAAAAATAAGATCATGTATATCTGACACATTCAAAAAACCTCTCTGTACTGAACAACATACAGGTATACTACGCACACGACAGGACAACTTGAGTTTTCTGCATGTTCAAAGCATGTTGCTGGGGAATACGTTAATACCTGTTACACAGGTTAACCACTACATACAAAAGCAGTTTTCAGATTTAATTTCTGCTTATCTTACCTCAACTAATAGCTCATGTTTGGCTGAAACATATTTGCATAGTTATTAATGGTTATTAATGTTACGTCTCACAACTTAGGGTCAATCGAGGACAATGTGACAGATTGAGAAAATTGTAATATCTCAGAGCTCAAGTGAAACTGGTTTATATTTTTAATGAAATGTGTTGTTTTCTTAAAAATTGAGCCCAATAGATCAAGTCATAGTGTGTTAGCACCTTGAAGAAAAAATAAATACATAAATAAACCTTCAATGTTTTCTTCATTCTCTCGTCAAAACAGGAAGAAAGTTGTACATAATTAATTCATTTTTAACAAGTTGGATAACGAACATTAGTTCATGTATTATGAAACATGAAAATAACAAATAAGTAGTATATTTTAAATATTATTTAATACATGCTTTGTTCATTGTCTGTTTTTTGCATTAAGTATAATTGAGTTGAGTTTTTATTTATATGTTATATTATCTGATTAATTACTAATTATAGGTCAAAACTACATACAAAATCAGTTCACACTTTATCTTAATTTCTGCTTATACTTTATCATCTAACCAACCTGCGTTGGCAGGAACATATTCTGAATCTGAATCACACAATATGAGCATTGACTACTGACATATTGCGCGATTGTTTATGATCAAATGTAAGAAATCAACTAAGAATCTGGAAGTACTGTAATATTTTTGTTTTATAGTATTTGTACAATCTGTTATGTGAAACACTTTCACACAACATTCAACAATATTATTATTATTTATTATTATTATTATTATTATTAATAACAATTCAATGCAACAGTGTGCGTCTTATTGAGGTGGTCAACAGTTATTGGTATTACGCTCTCACTCACAACACAGGGTCAATCGAGGACAGTGTCAGAACTGCCTGAATGTGGAACTTGCTCTCTGTCCTGCCAAAACCCTTTCTATTTCTGTAAGCCTCTTTCACCTTCTATAACTGGAAATTAAAACAATAACTTTTTTTTTTTTTTTTTTTTTGGGTAATCTGACCACCAAACTGAACCTCACCCCATCTGGTGTTTTAAAAAGAACAATCCAACCCAGGTGCTGCAACATTCTTTCAAAAGACCTTGAGAAAGTAATATACTGAAACCTTACAGGCAAGTATGGCACATCAGTTTCCACATTAATTAAAATTACTTCTAGACAACAGGTATGTAAAATGTTGTGGTGTTAAACTGAGAAAGTGTGTCTGTGAGACTCCATCAGAGGAACAAGTAACAAAGGTCAGAGGCTTTACACAGACAAGAAGCCTCAGATACCTTCACTCTGGTCTGGGACCCACTTGTCTGTGAACAGAAGGAGATATAATGCAATGCGGTGAAATGTACCGTATTCATAACAGAAATCATCAGAAACCTTTATTACAAACGATTAAAACAAATGAAATGTTCACCTGTGTTCCCTCCAGACCACACCAGAGGACCCCATGGATATGGAAGTGCCTGTCATGGAAGTCCAGGGTCCTGCCCTCTCTCCTTTAGTGTCCAGAGTCTGAGTCCTGATAGAGAAAAAGAGCAACATCCAGCTGTGTGAATCCCTGTTAAATATCTCTCCTTACGTAGAAAGATAAAGGGATAAAACAAAGTCTCTCCAGCAGAGGGCTCGCAAAAACAAATAAATATATAAAAATAAATTATTTTTAGCAGCTTTGAACATTAAAATCTTAACATCCATATCAACCTTATGCATGTTAGTGTTTGATCGTACTAATGGTTTGTAGATTTTGTAAACCTTTATATGAATTGGTTGCCCAGAACGCTTTTAATATACTATCCATTCATACACATTCAGGATCTGGGACACTCTCTGATGGTATGGGAGCTGTATGAGTGTGTGTAGCACCAGGCAGCCATTACATCTGGAAAGCAAACGTCAATGATGAAAGGTATATCCAGGTTCTGAAACAACATATGCTCCCATCCAGGCGATAGTCTCTTTCAGGGGAAGACCTTGCGTTCTTCCAACATGACAATGCCAGACCACATACTGCATCAATTACAACATCATGGCTATGTGATGAAGGAAGGTTGATCGGGTACTGAAAATGCGCCAGCCTACGATCCAAATCTTTCACCGCAAAGCTTTATTTGGCGCATCATAAAGAGGAAGATGCGACAAAAGCTAGCACTGAAAGACCCAAGTTTAGGCCTTTTATTTTGTTGTTATATATTCAACACCCTACAGACCCTCTCTATAGACTTCTTCAGGAGTCTACTAGAATTCCCAAGTAGTCCAGATCAAGCCCTACCCACAAGATTTGTACCACAGATGTATCTACTCATCAAGCTAATTTCCACTCTGCCACCCGGAATCGTCTTTGCACCTGGGATCATTGAGGGTAAAAGACATCAGCTGGAAAACCAGCCTCAAAGAGCTGACAGCGAGACACAGACATGGAGAGAGAGAGAGAGAGAGAGAGAGAGACCTCCAGAGAGAGAGACAGAGAGACACAGACAGAGAGAGAGAGAGAGAGACAGAGAGACAGAGGAGAGAGAGACAGAGAGACAGAGACAGAGAGACAGGAGAGAGGGAGAGGAGAGGGTACACAGAAAAAAAAAAATTGTCCGAATACTTAAAGAAAAGAAATGCAAGTAATTACAGAAAGAGATGGTATTTCATGTTTATTTACCAAATGGGTTAGGTTGTGGTCTGGGATGGCTGGCTTGTTGCACAAACAGCCATAAACAGAATGTTTCTTCCCACACTACTCACATCTTCCAGAACAGCTTGAGCTCAGAACAGCGATCTCGCGTGATCTACTGAGGAAAAGCACAGATGGATGAAATACACCACTAAGATACACTGAGTCATGTTAACAGGAGCTAGAAAGCCACATATCTGAGCCTCCTGAATGATTAGTGCGTTCTGCAATTCCTCAAGGCAATAAACCTTTTTGTTTTCTATTGAAATAAAACAGGGGAATACTTAATTTGCATGTGAAATGTGCAGCAACAAATACTTTTTACCATGATTTGCAGTCAAGTCCAATATAGATACTGCTGGCTCATTGTGACATGCAGTATATAGCACAGTAGCATTGCTAAAGATAGCTTAAATGGTAGTTTTTTTTTGTTTTGTTGTTTTACCAAAGCTATTAAATAGTCCTATTAAGAGCTAGTAATGGCTAATTTGTGAATTAATCATGTTTTTAAATTGTCATTTTCTTTTCTATTAGTTTAGAGTAAAAGGTTAGATCAAAAGTTCATGATTTGTGGAATCATCAGACAGCTCATTCATTCACTGAATCATTTGGAACTTCGAGGTTGTGCGATCTGGTAATATTCGATAAGTGGAATGATTAAAATGTCTCCAAGATCCACTTTTTGGGAAATATCACAGCATCATGCTACAGTGGGCGTTCTATCCAGTTTACCCAGTTCTCATAGCTTTCTGCAATGTCCCAGCATGCAATGCAAGTACATGAGCAAATTGAGGAAGCGCTCTAGATGTCGGCGTGTTCGCACAGGATCATACATTGCTTGTGAACTTAGTAACACAGTGATGCAAAAAAAAAAAAAAAAAAAAAAAAATTTCAACATTGGTATTATGGAAATGATTCAGATTTTCCACAACAGACACAGCACAAAACAACAGTTACTTGCAAATGTTCCAATGATAAAAGATTCGCACATCGGATGACAAATACAACAAATCTTTTTTAACCACCTCAGCAGAAAAACAATTTGAAAGAATATGCTGACAGTTAGAATTGTGAGGGGAGTCTGCATGGAGTGCATCAGAATAAAGTAGGCTTAAAATGAACAACACTAATGAAGGAGGCATTTGAGAAGGGAACTCTGTATGATAATAGGACAAGTAAAGTGCTGGAAAGATGTGTAAATCGATGCAGTGGGACATTTTACCTGACCAAGGATATGATTCCCATAAAAACTATGGGCTTCAAAAGCACGTAGATCCATGTTACAAGACAACCAGCACTTGAAGCCTCTTGGCCGAGGTGTCTATTTACACCAAGTGCAAATAGCGTGTCTTTAAGGGCAAGTGCGTATTTACTTTTAGGCTCTACCTGACAAATACCTGGGTTGGGACTAAACAAGATTAAGGCACCTACGCATTGGCCATTTCAACATCTTCAGTGGTGTAGTCTGTAAAGCATGAGGTTTAAAGATCTAGGTTTTGATACATCGAATCCGCCTTTTGCAGAGCTCTCGCTCTTTTCAATTTCCATCACATATCAATAAACATTAAGAAAACGTCTAGCGTGGAAATAAAGTGCCTAATGAAATGTTTAATAATAATACAAGTATTTATTGGGTAGGGTTAGGACTACCTAAATAAATAGGTAGTCCCCAGAATCTCCCATATGCAGCCCCCAGTGGTCATATGTGTATTTCTAAGCCACTCCCTACGGTTAGCATCTTAACATGTTCCTCCTGGAATATGCTTCCCAGTGTACCTTGGTATTCCTGTGATAAGGGAGTCCTTTGTCCCGCAGACAAGTCACGACAGGGAGCTTTGCGCTTCACGCAGGGCACTGGAAGACAGCCGCGTGGGTGGGATTATATTGGGACCCCCATTCGAGTCGGTCACTGACGCTACTCGAGAGGACTGAACGAAGGGAATGTCTCGATTACATATGTGTAACCCTTGTTCCCTGAGGAGGGAACGGCGAGCTTAACATCCTCTGCCACTCCGCCATACTGCTGGAACGCACAGAGTTCAGTCTTGGCCCCTCAGCAGGTAAACATAATGCGATGTGCTGCAGCATTTCCTTATATACCACGCTGTGGGGCAGAGTTATCTGCTCAAGAAAGGACCTAAATGAGTCATGAGGTCTCATAACCCAGGCTGCTCAAAGCGCTGGGGACCAACTACTTCAACAGAAGGGGTCCTTTACAGTGTAATGTGGGTAGGGACCCGAGGGCACCCCAGCCAACCACTATTCTGGAAACTTCACTTGAATGCCACCAGGAGGCCTGGCCTGGTGCCATTTCTGTGGGACACTGCAGCCCTAGCCACAGCAACGCTACCAGCACCAAGGTCATGGGTTCGATTCCCAGAAAGCAAGAACTGACAAAAAAAAAAATGTGTACCTTTGAATACAATCCAAGTCGCTTTGGATAAAAGAGTCTGCCAAATGTATAAATGGAAATGGAAATGGAACCCTGATAGCAAGTATCCACTAGCTGTCAGCGTAAAGTCAGTTATTAGTTTCCACCCTGAATTTGTTCCTGATAGCAGTTGAAGCTTAACCATTGAGGCACAAGTTTCACTGGTATGATTGTAACACTGCCATGGTGTGCAAAAGTAGCACCGGGCTGACCCTTCTGCCCTGCCATTTAAGCAAAACATGGTTTGAAAGGCTTAGATGGCAGGGTTGGAGCTCAGTGTCCTCACCTACCAGGATCAGGATTGCAAACATGCGTCAGTAATCGGGTGGCGATAACACATACCCATAGCCACCTATCCTCCCAGCATCAGCATTTACATCCGCTGATGTCAGTGAATAAGAAACTGAATATGGGTTCTTCCATGCCCTCTCGATCTCTGTAGGAGCTCAGGAAGGAATGGAAAGCTCAACTGAGCCAATGGTTTATGGTCGGGAGAAATCAATCGCTCAATCTATTGAGCAATCTCTCTTCTAACATGCCAACGTGGCAGCCGCAGTGCACCTGCAGCGCATTCCATAACATTCATCGACTCTGCATACACGGTCCAGGATGGCTGGAATGATAATTCACTTTCTCACCAGCCATCCCTCAGAGCACTTGTTCGACAAGAACACTTGCTTCAGTCCCTGAAGACGAAAAAAGATGGTGTCATGTTTGCAAGGCTACTCTTATGTTCTTCCTGGTCGCACATTGATGACATCATAGGCTGTCACCGTTCAACAGGATTGGCATGATTTGATAGTAGTTCAGACACCGGTCACGCTGGAGGCATTCCCCATATGTTTCACGCAGTCGCGAGTTCCCTTTGAAAAGGAACAAAAATTAATTGAAGATTAGATTAAGTGAAAGAATGATTGTACCTGTTGTTTGTCCATTGATTATTCCACCTGTTAAAGACACAGTATGTCGTGTAGTTATTTCTAGTTGTTGTAGATATTCAGTCATTTTACATTCTAAATACATTATTGTAAAACACTCACCATTAATCAGCAACAGCGACAAACACAGTGAGATCAGAAACCTCATTGTGACGGTAACGGCACCTGCACACACACAAAAAAAAAACATATACACTACCTAAAGGATTATTAGGAACACCATACTAATACTGTGTTTGACCCCTTTCGCTTCAGAACTGCCTCAATTCTCTACGTGGCATTGATTCAACAAGGTGCTGGAAAGCATTCTTAGAAATGTTGGCCCATATTGATAGGATAGCATCTTGCAGTTGATGGAGATTTGTGGGATGCACATCCAGGCATGAAGCTCCTGCTTCCACCACATCCCAAAGATGCTCTAGCTGGGTTGAGATCTGGTGACTGTGGGAGCCATTTGAGTACAGTGAACTCATTGTCATGTTCAAAAAAACAATTTGAAATGATTCGAGCTTGGGTGACATGGTGCATTACCTGCTGGAAGTAGCCATCAGAGAATGGGTACATGGTGGTCATAAAGGGATGGACATGGTCAAAAACAATGCTCAGGTAGGCCGTGGCATTTAAACGATGCCCAATTGCCACTAAGGGCCTAAAGCGTGCCAAGAAAACATCCCCACACCATTACACCACCACCAGCAGCCTGCACAGTGGTAACAAGGCATGATGGATCCATGTTCTCATTATGTTTACGCCAAATTATGACTCTACCATCTGAATGTCTCAACAGAAATCAAGACTCATCAGACCAGGCAACATTTTTCCAGTCTTCAACTGTCCAATTTTGGTGAGCTTGTGCAAATTGTAGCATCTTTTTCCTATTTGTAGTGGAGATGAGTGGTACCCGGTGGGAATCTTCTGCTGTTGTAGCCCATCCACCTCCCTGGTTGTGCGTGTTGTGGCTTCACAAATGTTTTGCTGCATACCTCGGTTGTAACGAGTGGTTATTTCAGTCAAAGTTGCTCTTCTATCAGCTTGAATCAGTCAGCCCATTCTCCTCTAACCTCTAGCATCAACAAGGCATTTTTGCCCACAGGACTGCCACATACTGGATGTTTTTCCCTTTTCACACCATTCTTTGCAAACCCTAGAAATGGTTGTGCGTGAAAATCCCAGTAACTGAGCAGATTGTGAAATACTCAGACCAGCCCATCTGGCACCAAGAACCACGGAGCCATTCACATAACATTCACAGATACTTAAAGGCACATAAAAAAAAAAAAAGAAACAGTCAAACTTTACAAAATAATTTTGATCCCTCGAAACAGAAATGCCTTTACCTGAAGTCAGATGCTGAGATCAGCGCAAACTCAGGGAGATTCTCTCTTCAGCAGCTCAGTACAGTGATGCTGAACTGCAGCTCTCACAATCTCATCAGTGCCTTTATTAACTGTGGGTGGAGCTTTACTGGTTCTCAACAACAGCTTAAAGGCAGTAAGCACTTTTTCCAAAAATGTACAAAATAGTACTTTAAAACACCCAGTGAGTGATCAGAAGCATGACTGGAAAGATTCATGTTAATTGAATGATGGTAATCCATTATTAGTTTAAATAATGATCACATTAAAAGCTTTAGAGTTCATAAGACATCTGGAAGGATGCAGGCAGTGGTCAAACAAGACCGGGTTTGTGAGATGTGCAAACTAACAAGATCATAACAGGAACGCAGAAATGCATATCAAATTATTTTTTAATACAACACCTGCAAAGCTAAACCCCTAAAGTAAACTTGAATGTCTTTTCAAACAGCATGCTAGTTTGCAGATTAGCATTATACAAATGAGTGTCTAATATTTGAATATCGACAATGAAGGAAAAACAATGAGCAACAAATACTAACCATGGAGCCTAATTTACAAAGACAACATAAAATAAGGCCAAACAACAATGTTGGTACTTCAAACATGTCATAATTGTCATATATGATTAAATTTTGGTTATAGTTCGAATAAACAATGTCCCATAGGTTGATAATTCCATTTGAAGTAAAGAATCAGCTCTGGCCTCCGTGCTTGGAAATTAAAGAAGTGAGCACTGTATCACCCACTCTTCATCTGGATGGATAGACGGACATTAGTCATGACATTGTAAATGGCATACAAATGACTGGAAATAGAGAAGGGAAGAAGAAGAAAAGAAAAAAAACTAAACAGCAACCTTTGCAGGAACCTAGAGAGAAACTAAATAAAAAGATAGAGAACTCCAAAAATAACACTAGAAAAACCACTATAACCAGACAAGCTAAACCACTATCATTAGGCAAGCTTTAGGCCAGACACAAAGCACACAACAAATGCACACAAATAAACCAGCAAAGACAGAGGGAAAGGAGCTCATTATAAAAGGGAACAGCACAGCTCAGGTGAACACAATTAAGCAAAGGAGGACTGGGCACTCACAAACAAGGGGCGTGGTAACAGGAAACAGGGAGGCGTGACAAGAGGAGCACATGGTAAAAACAAACAAAGACAAAGCCATGTGGAGACACACAACACAAACATAGCAACATGAAACAAAGGCAACACAGATAAGGCTGCCCGGCAGAACTCCTGACCGCTTCAATGATGCAAACTCAACAATGCAAATTAATGAGTTCAATTCTGCTGTAAAGCATCTCTAAAAAGAAAAATAGTGTCTCTGTTCGTGACACTCTACCAGTGTTAGGGTGAATTTTTCCAACGCATATCATCATCTGTGGTTGTATTTGAGATTCTGATTAATCATCAGTTTTGCTTTAACAGCTTATGCATGGATACATTTGTGTTATTTGAGTTCAGTCTGTGACAGATTAAGTTAATTATAGCTTGTACTTGTGTCTTATGAATGATAACATGGTTAAACCCAGAAAAATTAGGCATTTTTGTGAAAAGTACAGGTGAAATGTGTTGTCTTAAGAACTGAATGAATGGTTTGGGAAATTGAGCCCAATGAATCAGTCTTGTGTGCTAGCACCGAGAAATAAACTGTAATATGTATTTACATTCTCTGGTCAAAAAGGGAAGAGGTTAATGCATTATGTGAACATGAACTGAGAATCAACAACACTGTTACAGCATTTACACAGCAAATCAGTATTAAACTGCACAAATACTAATATTTTTTATATTAAGTCGTCGAATAAATGAACATTAGTTGATGTATTATGAAGAATGATTCATTAACAATGAGTGTATTTTAAATATTATTTACATTTCATCCTCTGATCTACAGTATATTTTGAGCATCCCATGAGAAATACTGTGTGTTTTATTGTTTGTGCAGTCAAACCAGACTGTCAGGTTTAGGAAACTACAAAAAGTGAATTTTTCCAGTAATTTTTGCAAAATGCAGTTGATCAAGATTCCCCAGAACTGCTTACACTACATGATTGTCATCTCTGTATTAACAGCCTGCCATTTTACTTTTACATTATCGCACAATGGCAAATATGATGATTGCAGTTTCTGGATATTATTAAAAATAGCAAAATAATCATGTTAAAACCAGTCATAAAGAATGCAGCAGATCATGATTATGTGATAAAAAAGTATAAGGGTTGAAAATGATGGCAAGATAATGATTCAGAGACAAATGTAGACACTCTGGAAACCTGAGCATTATTAGAGCTGATCGTGATCGACTGGCTCTCAGTGAAGCTCAAACCTCATGTATAAAGGTGCAATAGAAACACAGGATTAATATTCTAATTATTCACTAAACAAACTCTTATTAACATCTCATTGCATTGAAATGGAAATGGAGACAACGTTGACCCAAATGTTCATCATAAGTTTGATATTGTGTGTCTAAGGTAAGTGGATGTGCAAAGAAAAATAAGATAATGTATATCTGCCATTTAAAAACATGTTATGCTGAAATATACCGGGCTACGATTACATGACATACCAGACCAAAGATTCTTTCACATGTTCAGCGTGTTTAACCCTTAGAGACCAACCGAACACAATCAATAACTTTCATAGGTCAAAACTACATACAAAAGCAGTTTGTATATTCTTACTTTCTAATTATCATAATTTCACACGTTTGACAGAATTTGCAATCTCAAACACACAATATGCTCTCATTATGTACATTGCTCATTATGCATATTGCTGATTATTTATGATCATGTCAGTGGACTGACTGAATGTGAACTTATGCAAATATCTGTCACAATGAATGCACTCTGTCCTACAGGCTCTTCAACTTCAGTTTCTCTTCACCTTCTATAACTAAAACATAGAACAATACAAGAATACTTTTAGAAATCTGCACTGACTGAACCTCACCCCATCTTGTGCTCTAAAAAGAACAACTCAACTGTACAATTCTACAAAGCCTTTAGAAACAGAAGTAAAATAGCTAGACTCTTCTCATGCATATTATCATAATAGATAACAAAAAGATAAGACTATGAGCTATGATATACTTTTGCCAAAAGAAAATGATTACAAAAGGAAAAACTGACTACTTAGACCAACCATCACAGTTATTTATTTTTTCTCTCATTTACCTTTTGGGTCATTATAATAACTTTTTCATACATCATTTATAATAAATTCCTAAATAAAATATTAAACCTTTTTTTTTTTTTTTTTTTTTTTTTTAAGAAAATAAATGAGAATGACTCTAAAATCAAGGACTACAATGGGAATATGTTAATATTTTTATTGTGCTATTCTTGACAAAGAAACAGTTGTATTGCTAAGCATTTTATGTCAAATAAACTCTTACTCACACCCAGAATATGTTGTTTTATGAATGTCTGAACATACAATATATCAAAGAAAAGAACAGACCCTCTGCTTTAAAAAGAAGAAAACTTTGAAGAATTCATGTATTATGCTACATAAAATAAAAGTTATGAAATAAAGAAACATTTAGAAACCCAAACCAGTGTGGCCAATTAAAAATGGCATCAGACAATAGGCATGTAAAATGTTGCACATTGTTTTGTGGTGCTAAACTAAAAGTGTGTCAGACACTCATCAGAGGAACAAGTAACAGCTGCAGAGAAGCACACAGACAAGAAGCTCCCAGATACCTTCACTCGGTCTGGAACCCACTTATCTGTGAACAGGGAATATAATGCAATGCAGTGAAATGTAATGTATTCATAACAGAAATCATCAGAAACCTTTATTACAAACGATTGAAACAAATGAAATGTTCACCTGTGTTCCCTCCAGACCACACCAGAGGACCCATGGATATGGAAGCACTGTCATGGAAGTCCAGAGACCTGCCCTCTCTCCGCTGGTGTCCAGAGTCACAGTCCTGATAGAGAAAAGAGCAACATCCAGCTGTGTGAATCCCTGTTAAATATCTCTGAACTAACATGAAACAAAGGAAAGTCTCCAGCAGAGGGCAGCCTTGAGCATTAAGAGCCAGATTTACCAACATAGCGCCCGGCACAAAACCTTTTTTGACATTGAAAACTACTGTCAGGATTTACTAAAGAAAAATTAGTGATGAAAAGATGTGGACCCTGTTTGCCGCTGAACTTTATATACATGTGTAGGAGTTTCTCAATCAGATGCAAAACTGATGAGATGAATCAAGTAATGTGATTTACTCAGGTTTGTGCCAGTCACTTTACTGGTATTTGTGAATGACGCATAATGGTGACATTTTTCAAGTTGACAGAAAATCGAAATAGCCTAAACTCACTAGCAGAAAGGCAGCGCGATATAAACAAACCAGACCTCAACACAGCGTGACAGCAGCTTCACATTCTCTATATCAACTGTCTAGATGGCAGACAAGTCTTCCAATTCAGTAGAAAAATCACTCATCTTCATAACATAAGGATCAGGTCCAACATTTGTTGTGATTTTCTGTTTATAGCTTTCTAAACCAGCACATTACGGACTTTCCTCCATCTCGTCCATTCTGTTTTTCCACTTCCTGCCCTCCATCTGTATTCATTTGGTGGTAACTAGGTTGTTTATACCGACATCATAAATGTATATGATGATGATGATGATGATGATGAGGAGGGAGGATATGATGTTTATATACATCAGAACCACGTGATTGCAAACAAGCTATTAGATTTTTACTAAAAATTAAATTTGTACCACAGGTGGGGTAATATGCCCCACTCTGACAAAGCAATTTGTTTTATAAGTTTACAGCAAAATCAGAGTACAATCATGTTTTAGCTTAAAATTAAAAAGACAAGCCAAAATAACAGTACATAAACATGAATATTATTAACGTTTTTGAAAAATATTGTTAGCTGATGCTAACTGGCTGGCTAACTAGCTAGCTGATGCTAATGTGAGGTCATTTTTGAATATAAAGTCAAAATATTTTTATTCAACCACCTAGTTAGATTACATTTGATGGAAAACAAAGAAATGATGTGTTCATAATGTGACGGTAACTACAGTATTTATGATAGTGGGAAGCGATTTTACTCACAGACCGGAAAAATATAATAATTATATTTTTCTTAAATAACAGGTACTCACTAACTACAGGCGTTGCTCTTCCTCATATCATATAAAAACTGTGATGTTCTGCAAAACAGCAAGAACAGCACTTTTTTCTTTCTGTTAAAAATTATATCACTTAATGTGAAATCCGCTTTCTCTCAGGTACGCTACCAGTGTAAACTTCGCAGTGAAAGCTTCTACATCGCTCTGGTCAAAGTAGTCCAAAGCAACAACAAAAACTTTTTTTTTATTTTTTATTTTGGGTTATTTTGGGAAAAACAGTAGGGGGGGGGCATTTTACCTCATGGGGCGTTTCCACTCTACCCTAACACATACACTGAAAAATTAGTTCACAACTACAGTACTAAAGCATCTCGAATATGTAACTTTAACCATGCTATGAATTATCAGAGGGTTTGTAAACTGACCATTGAGCAGCGATTGCTTGACAGAAGGCAAAGGTGAACAGCACAGTGCAGGTAAAGCTTAGTGGAGTTTGCAGTGAAGATGAACATCCTGAAGGAGAAACGGCTGGATGTGGAGACGCCGTTCTGCAGCAGCTCCACTGTGTCGTCATTTGGATTGGGACACCTGACAATATCAATAATGACAAATTCTTTCATTTGAATCATTCAATACAAAAGTGATCTCCTGTACATCATCACACGCTTGTATTCCTTGTTCAAAATGGAACCTTGTGCTTTAATTCTGAAATACTGAAACAATGAATCTAAGGTAATCACAGAAGTCACATGACTATAATTTATTCAGTAAAAGTGTTGCATTGAGTTACGACTGTTTAAAAAGAATAGAAAAAGAACAGCTTTACTCTGAAAGGATGAGATCTCAGCGGAGGCTGTAATCAGGATCATTCACAGGTGTAGCCCAACACGTGTCCATCACTAGGGCAAACTGGCGGCTGCTCGACCCCTCAACACGAACTTCCACATGCATCTCCTGGTCGAGCTCTGCATCCACTCTACTGTGTGAAGGGCCGGATAAACTCTCATCCTGATATGGAATCATCCGGACCTGATATCTGCCTTCACCAGCAGGAAGAGTCTTGTGCACAATGCTGATGAAATAATGCATAGATCGGGTGTTAAAACTACTTTGTTTTGTAAGGATTGGTTTTACTGTTAAGACAAAAACTGAGATCCAACACCCTGCAATAAAACAATAAAACTCACTAATTTGAAGAGAAGATCTCAGAGAAAGCACAGACCGGAAGCGAATGCTGAGGACCAGATCTGATTGATTGTTTATGATCCGACAAATTATCAAGATCATCAAATGGATTAAAAAAATTGTATTTGCCTGACCTAATCAACTACCCCACCGAACCTCACTTGTCCCTATCTCTCGGTTGGGAGGTCAGCCTGACAGCTGGTCTGCTATCTCCCCCTGTGCACTGCCTTATCTCCCTTCAAGGACAAACCATAGAACTGAACTCAAACATCTGAAGTTATGGCTAACATTCTCAGACTCACTCGCACCATACACAACCTACCCGATCCCACCCCGCCTCCAACCGTCTGCCTGTCTTTATCCATCTCCTCTCCCACTCCATACAAAAATCCCATCACGTGACCACGTGTACTGTGTCATGTCATGTTTTGTTGTGTTTGCTATGTAATGCTTGCCAACTGCATTCTTGTATTTCTGGAGAGCGTGGCGGCGCCTGAAAAGGCTGCGCCGGAGGCTTGCTCCAAACTTCATTTCAAGTTATACTGTACTTGTACATGTGTAATGACAAATAAACTTGAAACTTGAAACTTGAAAGAGTGTAGGAAAACGCTGGCCTAGACTTCTCTCCTTGCATAGCCTACGCACTCTCCGATTCCCTTCCCCTGATTCAAGTCACAGAAAGTCTATATTCCACATATGTATCTTGTGATGTATCTTTTGAATCTATTGTTTTGTTTTGTTTTTTCATGTTTGGTATATTTTTAAATGTCTTTAAAATTGTCTCAACTTCACTGCAGTCACTGGTAGGATAAGTAATGAAAATTCTGTTCTCATTTTTGAGTGGTTTTTCAAGATATCTGATCCTCCCCAAAAAGTATTTATTATTTGTAAAGTGGATTCCAATTGTTTACTTGTCATTGTGTAACAGGGTTAAACATGTTACCATAAATGTTATGACTTTCACCAAAATCACAGTTTTTGTTCAGTTAATTGTTGTTGTGCGACCTCCAGTGGCGACATTAAGTAATTAGAGGGTCATTCGCCTTTAACCTGTGAAACCACACCTTTCCTTTGGCAGAGAAGTGTATATCATGCAGAGAGGGGGTAAGTAGAAATTTACAAAATTTGATTATTTTTGAAACATAATGCGTTTATCTCACAAATAATGTTAGATTGAAAGTTCAGTGATGTTGTGTAATGATATGGTAGTTCATTACGCATTGTATATGACTAACTTTGTGAAGTTTAGATGTAATTTGCGTGCTGTCGGATGAGGAGCTGCACAATTAGCATGATGCATTTTTACCTGATAAATAAAATGTTAATCTTGGTTTATTCTGTATTATTCCAAAATCATTATTCTAGTATTGATCAATGTTGAGTCTGGTGTTTCCAAGAATCTCTGTCAGGATAGATCATACAGAGAATCCAATGAATGGAGCATGGAGCACATCATTAGAGGCAATCACATTTCTGACTATCACTGTATTAGCAGTTTTCGTGACTATTACAAAAATTACACTTTTGTTATGAGTAAGCATACGGGCGCACTTAAAGGTAAAATAGTTCACCCTCATCCTCTCTGTCTACTGGCTAGTTTGTGTCCGTGAGCTTGTGAATCGCAACGCATAGTTTCTGTGATACCGAGTCCCTTGATTAACGAATTGAAACTAGGAGATACTAAGAAAAATCAAGCATGTAAATTAATACATAACCAATATTTATGATTACCTCATAATTAGAAACACATTCTAAATTGAATAATCATGTGAAATTGGAGTCACATTATACCTTCGCCCACGCCGTTGGATTCCGTTGTTGGGCTGACGGGTGGTACTCACAGTTTTATGGATAAAATACTGCTTTAGGAGTAAACCATATATACACTCACCTAAAAGATTATTAGGAACACCATACTAATACTGTGTTTGACTCCTTAATGCCTTAATATGTGGCATTGATTCAATAAGGTGCTGGAAAGCATTCTTTAGAAATGTTGGCCCATATTGATAGGATAGCATCTTGCAGTTGATGGAGATTTGTGGGATGCACATCCAGGGCACGAAGCTCCTGTTCCACCACATCCCAAAGATGCTCTATTGGGTTGAGATCTGGGTGACAGTGGGGGCCATTTTAGTACAGTGAAACTCATTGTCATGTTCAAGAAACCAATTTGAAATGATTTGAGCTTTGTGACATGGTGCATTATCCTGCTGGAAGTAGCCATCAGAGAATGGGTACACGGTGGTCATAAAGGGATGGACATGGTCAGAAACAATGCTCAGGTAGGCCATGGCATTTAAACGATGCCCAATTGGCACTAAAGGGCCTAAAGTGTGCCAAGAAAACATCCCCACACCATTACACCACCACCACCAGCCTGCACAGTGGTAACAAGGCATGATGGATCCATGTTCTCATTCTGTTTATGCCAAATTCTGACTCTCTACCATCTGATTGTCTCAACAGAAATCGAGACTCATCAGACCAGGCAACATTTTTCCAGTCTTCAACTGTCCAATTTTGGTGAGCTCTGTGCAAATTGTAGCCTCTTTTTCTTATTTGTAGTGGAGATGAGTGGTACCCGTGGGTCTTCTGCTGTTGTAGCCCATCCATCTCAAGGTTGTGCGTGTTGTGGCTTCACAAATGCTTTGCTGCATACCTCGGTTGTAACGAGTGGTTATTTCAGTCAAAGTTGCTCTTCATCCGCTTGAATCAGTCTCTCACCCTCCTCTGACCTCTAGCATCAACAAGGCATTTTCGCCCACAGGACTGCCGCCGATACTGGATGTTTTCTCCCTTTCACACCATTCTTTGTAAACCCTAGAAATGGTTGTGCATGAAAATCCCAGTAACTGAGCAGATTGTGAAATACTCAGACCGCCCGCCTGGCACCAACAACCATGCCAGCTCAAATTTGCTTAAATCACCTTTCTTTCCCATTCTGACATTCAGTTTGGGGTTCAGGAGATTGTCTTGACCAGACCACACCCCTAAATGCATTGAAGCAATTGCCATGTGATTGGTTGATTAGATAATTGCATTAATGAGAAATTGAACAGGTGTTCCTAATAATTCTTTAGGTGAGTGTATATTCTAGGTTACACATTTATTTTTTAAAGGATCAGTTCACCCAAAATGTTGACAATTCTTTCAACATTATTCACTGACAATCCGCACTATAGCTCTCTTTTTGGTGAACAACTCTTAATAAAAATGATGCTGCTGAAACCAGATTTGTATTTGACTCGCACCTCTCCAGTGGGTTGATCTCCACATTCATGGAAAGTGTTTGTGCTTGAGGATAAGCACAGCTGAAAGAAAGCTTCAGGATTTTCTCTCTGCTGATGGGACCTTCTGACCTCGGTGTCCCCAGAATAAAGTTATCATAGATGAAGTGGGTGCCGTTAGCCTGTGGACAACAGATATAACATTTAGTAATTTAGTTTTTTTAGTAATTTAAAAAAGTTTTTAAAAAATGACAGCAGCTTTTTACACTATAGCAGTATTTTATTTGCACTAAGTAAAAAAAGTTAGGTAACACTTATAATAATGGTCATTAGTTAACTACATTAGCTAACATGAACTAATAATGACCTGCACTTTATAAAGCATGTATTTATCTTTGTTAATGTTAATTTCAACAGTTATCTTGTTAACATTAGTTAATGCACTGTGAACTAACATGAACAAACCATGAACAGCTGTATTTTTATTAACTAACGTTAACAAAGATGAACAAATACAGTAACAAATGAACTGCTCATGGTTAGTTCATGTTAGTTAATACATTAACTAATGTTAACTAATGACCATTATTCTAAAGTGTTACCAGTAGTTACTACTACTACTATTAAAAGTAGCTGTTTATACTTAATGCAAATAGTGGCAGATAATATTTGCACCTTAGCATACTGTAGTGTAACGGAGGCCAGCTAGCAGTTGCTGTGCGAGTAAACCTTACTCCTCTGATTTCAGAGACGTCTCTAGCGACTGACGCTAGAGTTTGCAGCCTTCAGTCTCCTTGTTAGAGCGCCCAACTCTCTTGCCAGCGGACCTGGGTTCGAGAGCCCTGCTTGGAGCAGGCGGTTTGAACGGGAGGGGTTACAGACGAGTAATATTATCGAACAGACCGCGATGATCATAAATGGATGCTACTTTATTAGGACATTACTTGTCCCTGTCCCTACAGCCCACTCTGCGCCTACACCTAACCCTACCATACTGAACCTGCTGATCAGTAAAGGTGTCCATGAAGGTCCAGGAAGGAGTTATGGTTTTCAGTGTGGTAATATGAGCTGCACGCGAGTCGTGGTCAGTGTCCGAGCATGTCTGATCAATGCTAGGACAACACATCCAGTTTCAATTATAGACCAAATAAATACCTGTTAAATAATATATTCCTATGAAATACCTGTTGGGCACTTTATTTCCCATTTTCAATTTATCTTAATTAAAATAAACACCTCTCTGAGCTGATATGCGATGGGAAAAGGGAAAAGAATGAGCTTGGAAAAAGGCTGATTCAAACTCGGGTCAGTCGCGTCTAAAGCTAACGCCAGCTGCCTTACTCTCCACACCACTGCTCTTGTTTTCAGATGTGCTTCTTTTGTCAATCAGACTTTGGTGGGCGCAGTGCCTCTGTCAATAAGGTGGGGCTACTGGCACTTGGTGGAATTTTTATTTTTATTTTTTTTTAGTTAATCAATATTAGACATATTAAAAACTACAAAGCCCAAAACGTTGTATCAGTCAAGTGAAATAATGGTGGGCTACATAATAATGGTGGAGAAGTTCCAGTGTCTTTTGTGGCATGGTGTTGTGCACCCTTCCCCTCTGAATCTCTGAGACTTTGATCTATAGGGAGGTCTGTGTGGGCCCTTTATTTTTTTGTTACATATTCAGCACCCTTACAGACCTCTCCACAGACTTTCCAATGTCTCATAGAGATTCCCACGTGGTTATATCAAACTATGTACAAATATATGGATGTTGTATTAGATTATACATAGTTAAACCTACCACAAGATTTGTACCACAGATGTGTTCATCATTATCAAAATGGAATTCCACTCTGCCATTCCGGACCGCCTTTGCAGCTGGGATCATTGAGGTGTAAGACATCAGCTGGAAAACCAGCCTCAAAGAGCTGACAGCGAGACACAGACATGGAGCCAGAGCTGCTTTCACAGGTTTCGAGAAATCTGAGAGACAGAAAAACAGTGAATTTTTATCAAAATTATTTAAAAATAAAAAGTCAATTAATGACAGAGAAAATAATATTTCATTTTTAAAAACATTTTTTTGATACCAACCAAATGAGTCAGATTGTGGTCTGGGATGGTCATTGTTACACAAACAGCCATAAACAGAATGTTTCTTCCCACACCATTCATCCTCAGAGCAGCCGAGCTCAGAACAGCGATCTCTCGCATCTAAGAGGAAAAGCACAGATGGATGAAATACAACACTAAGACACACTGAGTCATGTTAACAGAGCCAGAGCTTAACATGCTGGGCCCCTGAATGATTATTGCTCTGTATTCCTCAAGGTACTAAACTATTTTTCTAGTGAATTGAATGGGTCATTTCATCAATTCTATAGACATTCTTATATATAAACAACACATCTATCTGTGAACTGAGATACTAGTAACACACACAAAAACGCAAAAAAACAACAAAAAAAACGGCATCTTTATTCTAATTTGAAGGGCTTTGCTAACATATCTGTGAAAATAAAAGAAGTTATGAAACGAAATACACTGGAAATAAGTGCACGTTTGTGCGGGTAGCGAATATTTTCTATCCCCAGCAATACTGGCTAATTATTCAACAAGAGAAATATATATTCATCATTATGCAACACAATTCGATCCCACATGCCAACTTATTAGTGCTTGACATTTTCATAAAAAAAAAGGAGTGAAGAGTTTTTGCAGTTTTGAACTTATCACAACCTTTATGTATGAAAATAATGGACAGTGCGGGTGCGAGTGTGGGCGTGCCGTGACCCTGTGACACGCGAGTGACTGATTACCATGGAAACTCAAAAGTCGCTTATATAGATAGACTGTCATTTTTAAATTTTAAATCTGAATTTATACACATAAATGATAACCTCAACTTGTCGTGAGCGGGGGACGAATTTACACTTTATAAAAAGTGGAGTAATCTACACCCATGCCAATGTCGTACTGCTGGATCATTGTGACAGGCAGTGTTGGGCAGAAGCATTGCTGAAAATAGCTTAATGGTAGCGCTGCTATATAAATCATAGCTATTAAAATCATAGTCTATTAGGAGCTTGAAGTGTCCAATTTGCAAATTAATCATGTTTTTAAATTGTCATTCTTTTTCATCAGTTTAGAAAAATCAGTTAACGGTCAACTCAAAATCAGTTCATGATTGTGAATCATTCAGACAGCTCATTCATCCACTGAATCATTTGGAATCAGTTTCTCGCTATAAACAGTAACAGTTACACAGAGGACCCTGCTACCCCACCCCCTTCTTTCTCTAAAGGTTAGTTTTCAGGTTAGTTTAGCTACCTACATTTTTAGTAACACTGGTGACAAAAATCACAAAATAATCTGTGCTGAAATATGATTTTGACTTACCACACCGCAGACCTGAGCGCCATTCTGGGATCTGTATCTCCAAGATGGCACAAGCGGTCTCATAGGCCTCCCAACAGCTGAACATAGCATGCCATTTGCACGTGTGTAGAGACACAGATCATACACACAAGAGTAGTAGTAAGGTGCAGGGTCAACATGAAGATGGCAGTTCTGGAAGGGCCAGTAGTATTGGTAATAATACTACAGAGATCAGAATACTTCTGCCTCGATGGACACTCATCAGCATTACCGGTCTGGTCTCTGGCACCGCAGCTGAAGAATACAAGGAAACTTCAGGTCAGTTATATGCTTATACTATTGGATAAAGAAAGAGTTTACAGGTGGACCACAAACATTATTTGCTATTCATGTGTATTTTAAACTAAAGCAGTGCTTCTCCACTTGTTTTGAAGCAAAGATTTTCAGGAGAGTTTTTACATTGGACACTGAATGTTGACTAAAAAAAAAACACTAAAACTAAACAAAAAAGTGGTAACATTGAACATTAGCATGAGATCAATGTTTGGAAGCCAATCTCTTTCTATTTTGGTTGCTCCCATTGGAGGTCCATTCTCATTCCAGTTTCATTCTGTTAGCAGCAAATAACTCACTCCATTTCACTTTTCACGACTGCATTCTTTGGATTTTGACACTTTTATACCAATGATTTACATTGCTTTTATATGTCTTGCCTTTGATAGTGCCATGCCCTACTGTTTTCCTTCCCTGTCCACCACTTCATCAAAACAAACACATTTTAAGATCACAACCCACCAGGTAAAAATTACTATGCTAAACCGTCTTGTGGTTCTTACCCTGGAATGCTGGTGTCTGATATCCAGCTGTGGCCAAAGGAATTGTCATCAGATGCGAGTTCTCCACTGGGCAGAACTTTGTCATCCACAGGATTACCATTGAAATTCCCACACATTCCACATAGAGATCCATAGAATCTCTCACTCACTCTGACTAGAAGGTTGCTATGCCCATCAAAATGGACAATGAATTCATTGAATGCATTTAGAATTACAAATCCTTGCTCCTCATGTACCTCTACAAGATCACTGATTTGATAAGCTGGTGTGTCAACAGCATTTCCATCAACCTGGAGGGGAATTAGAACATTTCAACATAAGAAAAGAGAGAAAGTAATAGAAGATTATTTATATTGATGTTATTTGAAGTGTAACTTACTTTAACTTTCCTGTTCTGCCCAATAGTGATGTTTGTCTGTTGTCCATGGTGAGACAACCAAACATCCACTGCAGACACAAATGACACCACCATGTTCCCCCGGTGCCTGTTGGTGGCCACCACACGGAACTCCAGATCACTGTCTGTAACATTACCGCAGGTCTGGGCAATCTCATACGAACACGTTCCCTGGTAGGATTGACAATACATATCTTCATTATTGCTTTCACCCAATTCATAGCTGCAACTTCTCACCCAGAAATATCTTTCATATGTAGTAGGGAAGTTTAGGTCCCGCCTATTAATCGCGTTGTCAATGAATGAGGGGTGTGACAGTTCATTGGCCGCCGCTCCTGGCGATTTAAGGCGGAGTAATGCCACCTGCGCGATCGTTCAATCGCTGTTTTGTGTGCGCTTGCGTGCGTGTTTCTGGAACGCCTGCATGTTTGCAGTTCGTCGATTTACAGAAAGCTGTGAGTAACTGAAACTGTGAGTTTAGCGATCTACCTCTGGGTATGTATATGTAGTCCCTTGAGTATTATGGGGTTGGGTGTTTTTTTTTTGTTTTTGTTTTTTTACTGATTTTTGTTAACTTTTGTCTATTTTAGCGGGCAACTGCTCGTGAGCACTTCTTGCTGTGGACTGCAGGCAAATGCTCCTTAGACAAAGTTTGTTCTGCTGCTATTTTTACGCCTGTGTGACCATTTCGCTCATTACTTTTTTTTATTTTGTTTGTTTTTGTTTTTGCTTTACGCTCATGCTGGTGGTCTAGGTGGAGGGTGGCTAGTCTGGGCCATTGACTAATGTGAGATGTGCCACTAACGGTGCTTGCTGCTTAGCCCCACCTGTTACATTACCACCAGCAGCGTGTTTGTTATTTTGGTTTCTTTTTGATCTGTGCTTCTTCCTAGGGGCGATGCCGAGAAAAGTCGAGTGATATCTCGTACCTGGGAAGATCAAGTGTCTTTTTGTTTTGTTTTGAGTATTTGGTGAAGTCCTTTCCGGCCATTAAGTTTTTGTTCTTAACTAAATATTTCTTGTTCTATGTGATTTCATTTGAAACATGATTATTTGCTGTTTTCATTTGTATTGTTGGTTTCATTTTTCCTTGTTTTGCTATATTTCTTTAACATCTTGCTGCTCCATGATATGTCTAGGTTCATGAGCCCTGTGGTGTGAACCCAGTTGAGCATCTGTACATCTGTCTGACCCTGTGGCCAGTAGTTTACCCATTGTTGTCCTCCTTCATGGTTTGAACTTATTCTAATGCAAGTTGTGGACTTGAATATATTTGCTTCATTGTACATTTTACATTTATTTTTCTTTGTTTCAGAAGCTGAAGTCTCCCAGTGAGGAAGCTAGCTGTCTTGCCCTTGGTGGTGGTGTTTCTCACAGAGTGTTTTGCCATTGACAGCTCTGTTTTCCTCTTAGTGTGTTCAGTGTGAGTGGTGTGGGGATATTTGGGTGAGTGGTGTGTCTTATGATACTTACTGTTCAGCTAGCCACCCTACTGGTAAGCCTCAGCCTGAAAGCCTTTTTTTCCTTGTCTGGTCAACAGTTTTCTCACATTTTAAATTATTATTATTGTGAAATAAAGACATTTTTGTATTTATATCCACATCTCTTTGTGTTTAGTGGTAACGAACCTGTGTGCCCTATATTGGGTATAAATTTCCCTAGTTGTACATTAGTGTTAATTATTGCCCTTCACTGCCCCGCCACACTTACTTAAATATATGAATATTTTTCTTTTTTTTTTTAATGAAAAACAAAACAAAACAAAAACATTTGGAATCCAACCTGCTTTATTCTAACACTAATAACCCTCCTTTGAATATACTTGACTGTTAAGTAATTTATCCTCTAATACTGGGACACAAAACAACAGTTATGTTGTCTGCAAAAAACAGTTCATACCTGAAAGTGGGCCACAGCCCCATCAAAGGTGATGTAGTGGGGGTCGCCCCAGACTGTGCACGTGGACATTGGACTGTAGCAGTCACGACGTCCATTTCTGACCACACACTCCATGGCCGCTGGGCAGAAAGATGCAGTGCAGCGCAGATCATTCGAGCAAAAAACACTGACAGTGTTGGGAACATGTTGAATCCCAGAACTGTTCACCAATCTACAAAATCAACAATGACAACAAACTTTACATTTCTGTAACATAACATCAGTAAGTATGTGTTTTTAGAGTACCATGTAAATGAATGAGTTAGGATGATACCATCTTTATACCATGGCACCACCACACAGTTTTTTGGTAAGTGTTTGAGATCATGTATGTTGCCATAATATGCTAAGACTATGCTTCCCCTTATCCACTACCATATATAATAAGGCTTAACATAGCATGTTTTAATCCTCACATGATAGTAGAATCCATCATACAAGCAGCCACATTGTTCCACTGGTACACAGAGTCCTCCACTCCTCACAAATCCCTCATCACAGAAACAACCTTCTGAGCATGTGTGTTCACAACTAGCATCGATGCTGCTGGCGCACGTGTGACCACAGTCTGTGCCACACACCTCATAATGACTGTTTGAGGAGCAGTCCATTACTGGAAATGCAACAACAAAATCTATTTGTAAAATGCAATATTTAATCTTTGAGATAAAAGGAAAATTCAATATGGAAAAAAAAAAAAAAATTAAAAATAATAATAATAATCGGTAGTTGGTATTTTTAAAATATATCAGCTAAACCGCCAGTCACTTACCACAGGATGCAAGTTCTCTCCAGGAGTAGACCATGGCATTGACAGATTGACAAGCACTCACATAGGATTGGACAGACCGACACAATACATCATTATGATTCCCAGAAATGCACACATCAAACACACAGTTATCAAAGTAGGCGTGTGGATCTACAGAACCATGGCAGAAGCTAAAGGGACCCTGGTTGTTTCTGATGATATCACACAAGGCTTGTGAGATCAGAGTTGAGCTCTCATCTTGGCAATGGCCAGAACCATCCCCATGGTCATTACTGCACGACAAGTCCTCCTCAACCATCCATTCTGCACCAAACTGATCTGCTGAAGGGGACAGAGCACCTGAAGGAGTGAGGAAGTCATCGTCCATACGGCCGTTAAAGTTGCCACAGATGCCACATGTAACTCCACTGTAGCTGGCTGGCACAACAATGTTTACCTCCCAGGAGCCACCATAACTGACACTGAAACCAAAGTCAGTCGAGACATAGACAAACTGTCCTGTGGAGTAGACAGATACCCGACCAGAGTCAAGATAGACAGGGAGGTTTCTGGTCTCATCATCAACCTAATTGAAGAAAAATAGCACTTGTTTATATGAAACAATCATATCAATAATTACTGCCAAATTTTTCATATCACATATACTCAATGGCAAATCACAGCGAGAGTGAGACTTGCTTACCTTAACAGCAGAGTAACTGTTCATATCATGTGACATGTGCACAAGGTGCCCAGAGACATTGACAAATACTTCAACAGTTATTGACACAGGCCATCCATTCCATGCTTCATTTCTTGCTTCCACCTTGAAGTGTGGAAGTCCACGAGTATCATTGCATACTGTGGCCAGAACATATCGGCATGTGCCTTGAAAGTCAAAGTAGGTTCTATCAAAGGAGATATAGTGGGGATCTCCAGAAGCATAACAGTTACCATGTGGACGAGGATGACAGCCATACTCCCCATCTACCACACGGCAGATTTCCTGTTCACTGCAAGATGATGATGTGCAACGTAGAGCATTTCCAGTGATTCCATCACAGACACACAGGAACTGGCACTCTTCACCATGCCAGAACTGTTCTCCAGGCTGCCGATAACGGCCATGATAGTGGCAGCCGCAACCAGTGGGGGAACACAGCGATCTCCATCCAGCACTAGTCCATCATTGCACTGGCATCCCCCCTGGCATGGCAGAGCACACTGGAATGGAAATGAGAGACTAGGGCATGAAGCAGGACAGGATGTGCCACACAGCTCAAAATGAGTATTTGCTGGACAGTTGGGATCTGGAATAATTAAGACAAAACAGGATGGAAAAAGCAATTAATGATCAGAATTTTGAAGATTTATGGTTAATTCTAAAATCTTATCACCTTACAAGATACTAACCACAGTGGGTGATACTCCTCCACTCTCCAACTGTAATACCATTGTGTTGGCAGTGCAGTGTGTACCGCAGGGCTTCACATAGAGCCTCCCTGGCACCCCCTGTCTGCTCTAGCATTTGAATGCACTCTTCAATCCACTGCCTAGGGTCTAGTGTTCTGCTGCACTCAGCAAATGGTCCATCATTCATTGCCATGATGTTGCAGATCTCTCTGAACTCGCTCCTGTTCTGATAAAGTCCTGGTTCCCAAATGTCAGCTGGTCCTCACAGTAGGCTGACAGAGATCCATCACGCCAGCTATCTGCAAATTGCCGGGAATCGCCCAGCAGGACACCATCTGGGCTGTGGAATTCATCATTAATGTTTCCATTCAAGTTCTACATAGACTTCCAAGTGTACCATTGTATGTGGTTGGAGCCGTGATTCGACAATGTGTGCCAGTCAGCTCTAACAGTCACTCCAAAGTTTGTCTCTAAAACAAAACCCTCACACTACTGTGATAGAGGCGGATCTGACTGGAACCAATACTGATGGGAAGGCCAACCATCTGTCCATCCACCTGAGGAGAATATAAAAGTTAATTCATCTAGTATATGAGTTTGAAATAATATAGTTAAACTGCTCCAAATAAATGAAAAGCTAATATTTTTTTTTAGCTAACCTGTACATTGCTACCTTCTCCCAATTCAATGGAAACATGAGTTCCTCCAGTCTCAAAATTTAGAAACCTGAAAAGTCTTGAGGGCCTCTGGGTACTTTCTCCACTGTCAAAACAAAGTATGGCAGTTGGGATGGCCCCATTACTCGTGTGCAAGGGTAAGTCCACAAGCTCCTGGGTATCTGAAAGTTTGTCCATCAAAGGTGTGGTAGAAACCCAGGCCTTCAACCAAACAGGTAGCATAACTGATGGGTCTGCAGCCCCTCACACCATTATTGAGTCCACACACCTCTGCTGGACCACACTGGTGCTGATAACAGACCATTGACCTGCTACTGCAAACACATTGTCTCCCACAGTCCTCGTCCAACACTATTGACTGTCCTCAGAGTAATAGAAGCCCTCAAATGTGCAGCCACAGTTAACTTGAGGCACACATTGCCCAGCACTGAGGACGTACCCATCATTACAAATACAGCTCTCTTGGTTTGGCAAGGGACAGTTTATTGGGGCAGATGGGTTGCTACAAGTTGCAGGGCAGCTTGTTCCGTTGGACTCAAAATGACTGTGACTATCAGGGCATATAATTTCTGGAAATGGAGTGCAGAAATAAGAAAACGCATCAAACTCTGGGGTCTTTCACCTTGCACAAATATTTAAGTTACATTGTTGAATGCCAAATTTACATTCTAATAAAGACATAATAACGCACTTACCACAAAAGCCTGGTTGTCTCCACTGTCCAAGTTGTACACCCTGTTGTTGGCATTGAGCAGAATACACACTGGAGAGCCTGGCACAGAATAGGCTGGTACCCTCCTCCTAAGCAAAGATCATAGATGCAGTTCTCTATGTAAGTCTGTGGTGAAAACACAGAGTGGCAAGAAGCAAAAGGCCCCGAAACATCTCCTAGGATTCCACAGTGGTTCGTGTCACTGTAAAGGCTCATTTCACTGTTGGTACAAACTGCACAAGCGAGACCTGTGCACCTGACATCATGGCATTCAGGATCTGTGTCCCCTCTACCTTCCAAGAGTTGGCAGCTCAACATCCGAGCTCAAGATCTCTCCGGAGACTGAACGGAAGTCATCTTCAGGATGTAGGTTATAGTTCCCACAGACCACACATGTGGCATTCTGGTAGTCATATGGTACAGAGATGGTGACATAGCTGTATGCATCATAGGTCACTAGGAGACCAAAGTCTGTGCTGATGGCCAAGGAAAAACCTGACTGATAGACTTGGATGGAGCCATTGTGGAGGTTTAATGGTGTTGCTCGAAAAGTCCCGTTAACCTTGCCAATGTTGACAAAAACAAAAAAACATTTGGAATATGGATGGATGGCTGAACTGAAATCAACATTACAGCAATACAGTGATAATTACCTTTGCCTCATGATTGTGATCTTTGACCAATTCAATTTCTTCATTATAGACAAAAACTCTGACCATCCGAGTCCATGACACACGTGTACTCCCCCGATGCTCATTTTTGCCCTCAATGCGATAGTATGGCAAACCATTTCCACAAGCCTGAACAATGACAAAAATTCAGAATCAGTAAAGGATTCCCAATTTTATAAAATATGTTCTATAAATGGAAAGCCATAGAGGCATTACTAACCTCAGACAGAACATATACGTGCAGGTTCCTTTGAAAGTGAAATATCTGATTGTCAAAGGTGTAGTAGTGAGGATCACCAGAGATGGTGCATGTTTGCTCTGAATGTTCTGACAAGAGTATTGGAAAGCTGCTGGACGACAAGCTTGGGAATAAGTACAGGGCTCAAATCTGCACTGGAGGCCACTTCTGGTACAGGTGCATCTCTGCTGACAGGTGGCATCATTCCAGAAGGAGTCTCCCAGCTGCACTGGAAAACCTATTACAAAGAGTTTATGGATATAAACACCACAAATAATTTGTGTAATTGCTGGAAGGCTTGACCTGGAAGGCTCACTAACATGGTATAATCACATTTGAATAGGTCATTTATAGGCTTACTGCAAATAGCAAATAGAAAGCAATCAGGAAGCAGCTTTACCATTAAATCGACAGCCACGTGTTCCATGATCTGTTCTGAAGGCCCATCTGCCTGACACATTGACATTGCTGCTGTATGGTAGGCTTGTGATGTCATTCTGGAGTGATCCAGTAATTGAGAAATGGTGACTTGAGTCGATGGTGTCATAACCAGCCTAGTGATAAGGAAGACATCCAGATGTCTGATTTGTTAGGCATAAATAATGCACATAATATGAATACTTATTGGTAACACTTTATTTTGATGGTCCCTTTAGACATTCTGTTGACTAAGTAATGTTGTACCTAAATGTCAACTAACACTCAGAGTATTAATAGACTGTCTGTGTTGGGAGTAGCTAACTACAAGTAGCGATGTTACTAACTTTTTCTACATTAGAAACGTTAAACTACATTTTTCAGCAACTTAACAGTACCTCAGTTGCCTTTAAAACAGTGTAGCTTTTCCAGTAGCAAACTACTTTTCCAGCGAGTAGCTGTGTAGAGCGACTAAAAGCTACATTCTGTTTTTTGACGAGCCTGCAATGCTTTGCTACAGCACAGCATCTTCTTACCAACGTGTTACCAACATCTATTTTTTAATTACGCATCTTGTGACTTTACAGCTCACTGCACTGAGAAGAGATCATCGCCTGATTATGTAAAGGACATACAGGAGTGGGTTGATGCTTTCTCGCCAATCAACTTGTAAAGGTTATAATTTGATTTATACAAACAAAAGATTGAAATGCTATGTCATTGCATTGGCAAAACAACTGTCAATTAAACAGAAAACAAAATCAAGATATAGCTTAGGCCACGCCACACGTCCAGAGCTTTCCTATCCAATCTTTTTTCCCTTTGTCTCAAGAAATATCCGCAGGCATACACGGTAAACCACTGAAACCAACTCAAAACGATTAATTAAAGAGGTTGCACAGGTTTCAGAACGGTTATCACTGTATTCACGCAAAGTAAGCAGTGCAGTGAAATTATAATAGAAATAGAATAAAAAATACTATATATATTATATATATTATATATATATATATATATATATATATATATAGATATATATATATATATATATATATATATATATATATATATATATATATATATATATATATATATATATATATATATATATATATATATATATATATATATATATATATATATATATATAAAAAATAAAAAAAAAAAAATAAAGTGGAATAAAATAAGGGAAGTAAACTGCAGCAGTGAGTAAACTGTAGACTTATAAATATGTGGTTAACAAAATGTATAAAGAGTATAATGTGCAAACAGGTTTATAACAGGTTGTTATAATCGTGAATAACGCAGAACAGAAAGTGCAGTGCAATGTCAGTGTATCGATGTTTATCCTGAAGTGAGTCACGTGATGTCCCACAAAACCTCATAGTATGCCTCCTGAACACTTTCTCTCCATGTATACAAGAGATCTCACTGTATCATTGGTCATGATACTTCTGTATCTTTTTGTAAAGTTTTAGCATGGTCGTATATTCACTGCCATTATATTAAGGAGCGTGTGCAGCTCGCTTTTTCAAAATTTCTCCTTTGAGGTCCGAACAAGATAGAAGGACATCGGGCATTGGAATTGCATGCAGGGCAGAGTAAAAGATGACTTTATTTTCATTTCAGGGTGAAATAATCCCTTTAATTTAAAGGCAGTGGAAAGATTTTCCTGTCATATGAGATAAATTTTGTAAACATTTTCACGACAGACGACGTATGGTTTTTTACATTATTGTACCTACTGGAAAAACGGCCATCATCTTTACTCTTTTTTTATTTTATTTTATTTTTTATTCTGTATTATGTTTGCTCATTTATTTTAATTCTTATTATAACTGTTTTTCTGAATTATCCTTTTTATTTTTATTTATTATTTTTTTAAGGGCATCTAGGTGGGAAGAATGGGGAGAGATGTTTTGTGCTTTGTTTTTTTCCCTCAGGAAATATTTTAATCTCCATTTCTGTGTAAAGCATTTTGAATTGCCACTGTATGAAATGTGCTATAAATAAACTTGCCTTGCCTTTGCCTTAATTAAAAATACTATAGTATATATAGTTTGCAGTTAATTTCCCAGATATTACATATATTGTTCCCTTTATACCACACACATGCAAGTAATTTTTTAGTTACACTATAATTACCAAAAGTTACGCCGCTGTAATTTTTTTTTCAATTTGCTTCTCCGGGATGTAATTTAAAGCATTACCCATATATTTTGTTCTTGCATTGAGACATTTGTAGTAATCTTGACAGTCAGTTTGAGATCTAGGCTACTATATGAGCATTTTCATATCTTGGATCAGCTGACAAATTAAAACTGTACTTTCTATCTTTAACTGTATTGCAAATGTGTTGTTTTAAACCCCTAAACATTTTGATTAAAACTGAATAATTCTTATTAACAATTATTCAGTTATTTGTAACGCACAAATGTAATTGTACACAAATAAATAAATAAAATAAATAAAATAAATAAATAAATAAATAAATAAATAAATAAATATCTTGTGCATTACCTGTACATAGTCGTATGTAGCTGGAGCTGACAAATTATAGTTCATCACAACAAATGAGAGATTTGGCCATTTGAAATCAAAAACCACTTGAAAAAGATGTTTCTTAAAAGACAAACAAAGTTTGAATTTCTTTGCAAGTGAAGCAAAAAACATGGTAGCACTCGATTTCTTTTTGAAATGGGCACATGGAAGTTTCCATGATATCAAACTGGGCTAATGGACTGTTCTTGAATTGGAGTAGTATGCAACTCTATCCCATAAGTTGCAACAAAGACCCATGAAGCAGAGAAACTGTCAGGGAAGTACTGGTTTATGTCTTGGTCGCCTGTAAAGGACACTGCCAGAGTGTGTACTGTTGATATGAGATAACACTCATTCCCAACGTGCTGCATGATTCGTCCAGAATGGAGTAATGAGATCTTTCTCCATAAGCTGGGAACCTGTATGAGTGTAGCTGTACCATGCCCCGCCAAAAGTCAAGGGTCTCATTGTTGTTAACCTGAAATAGAAGAGGACTGATTATCATTGCAATTTATAAAAGATGCAATATTGTTTATAACAGCAATTTAAACTGTATTAAATTCATTTTCCCTTATTTACTTTTTCTCCAGGAGTACAATGTGTATATATATGTATATACTAGTATATATGAGAGAGAGAAAGAGAGAGAGTATATATATATATATATATATATATATATATATATATATATATATATATATATATATATATATATATATATATATATAGTTTCTAATTTCCTCAGATATTACATATTGCTCCCTTTTATACCTACACATAAGTACTTTATAGTTCCACTATAATTACCAAAAGTTAAGCTTGTACATTTTTTTTTTATTTTTTTATTTGCTTTCCAGCATGTAATTTAAAGACATTACCCATATATTTTGTTCTTGCATTGGGACATTTTAGCAATCTGACAGTCAGTTTGAGATCTAGGCTACATATGAGCATTGTATCTTGGATCAAGACAAATTAAATTCTGTACTTATTTTAACTGTATTGCAATGTGTTGTTTTAAACCTCAAACATTTTACTTAAAACATTTTTCATTAACAATTATTCAGTTATTTGTAACATCACAACAATTGTAGCTCAAAATATAATAAATAAATAAATGAATAAATATCTTGTGCACTCGTACATATCGCTAAGTGCTGGAGCGATTGCACTATGTTCATTACAACAAATGAGATGGCCATTTGAAATCAAACCACTTGAAAGATGTTTCCTAAAGACAAACAAGTTTGAATTTCTTTTGTAAGAGAAGCAAGAAAACATGGTATACCGATTTCTTTTAAATGGGCACATGAAGGTCTCCATGATACCAAACTGGGCTACTACTGTTCTTGAATTGGGGAAGTATGTAAATCTCTATCCCATGTTGCAACAAAGACCCATGAAGTAGAGAAACTCAAGTCAGGGAAGTACTGGTCTAGTGTCTGGTCGCCTGTAAGGACACTGCCAGAGGTTGTACTGTTGATGCGAGATAACACCATTCCAACGGGTTGTCAATATCTGTCCAGAATGGAGTTAAATGAGATCTTTCCTCCATAAGCTGTGGAACCTGTATGGAGTGTAGCTGTACCATGCCCCTGGCCAAGTCATGTCCATTGTTGTTAACCTGAAATAGAAGAGGATTGATTATTATTGTAGGATTCTTATAAACAATATTGTTTATAACAGTAATTGTAAACTGCATTAAATTCATTTTCCCCATTTACTTTTCTCCAGGAGTACAATGTGTATTAACATAGACACTATAATCCAAATATCCTCTCATATCAGATTAACTTCATACCCTGGTTATATGTTTTGCTCAAAAATATAAATGGGCTGCTGGAGGTATATAACGGATGAACTCATCATCAATGCGCCCATTCACTGAGTCTCCAGTTTCCAAAGTGTTGTAAAATCGGGATTGTATGGATGCCATTGTTCAAGAGAGGGAAAAAAAAAAAAAAAAAAAAAAAAAAAACCGCATTGAAAATGTATTAGTAATGTCATATACGATTTCAATTTCATTTACCTTAGTGTCCTATCATTGTATTTATATTCTCTGTGTAATGAAATTGCATTGTGGGCCATATGAAAGCATGGCTGCTGATGTACCTTTGGACTGTGTGCCTATGGCTAAATCACTTTAATATCAAAATATAATAGCCTTTATGGGCTTTATAAATGATTTCAAATTATTTACATGCATCACAAACACATAACATGGATGTGATTTGCTCATACATTAATCAATACAATATACTACCGGTCGTAGATTCTGGTGTTGTAGTTCCAGTTGTTGTATATCTCTGGTGTTGTAGTTCCAGTTGTAGATTCTGGTGTGTGTTGTAGTTCCAGTTGTTGTATATCTCTGCTGTTGTAGATTCTGCTGTTGTATATTCCAGCTGTTGTATATTCTGGTGCTGTAATATTCTGCTGTTGTAGTTCCAGTTGTTGTATATTCTGGTGTGTTGTAGTTCCAGTTGTTGTATATTCCTGTGCTGTATATTCTGCTGTTGTAGTTCCAGTTGTTGTGTATATTCTGGGTGTTGTAGTTTCAGTTGTTGTATATTCTGCTGTTGTTGTAGCTCCAGTTGTTGTATATTCTGCTGTTGTAGTTTCATAAAAATAGTATATTCTGTTGTTGTAGATTCTGGTAGCTGTTGTAGTTCCAGTTGTTGTATATTCTGTTGTTGTAGATTCTGGTGTTGTAGTTTCAGTTGTTGTATATTCTGCTGTTGTAGTTTCTGCTGTTGTAGTTCCAGTTGTTGTATATTCTGCTGTTGTAGTTTCAGTTGTTGTATATTCTGCCGTTGTAGTTCCAGTCGTTGTATAATTCTGCCGTTGTAGTTTCAGTATGTTGTATATCTGCTGTTGTAGATTCTGGTGTTGTAGTTCCAGTTGTTGCATATTCTGGTGCTGTATATTCTGCTGTTGTAGTTCCAGTTGTTGTATATTATTCTGCTAAGGTAGTTCAATTGTTGCATATTCCTGCCGTTGTAGTTTCAGTTGTTGCATATTCTGCTGTTGTAGATTCTGGTGTTGTGGTTCCAGTTGTTGTATATTCTGTTGTTGTAGATTCTGTTGTTGTATATTCCAGTTGTTGTATATTCTGGTTGTTGTAGATTCTGGTGTTGTAGTTCCAGTTGTTGTATATTCTGTTGTTGTAGATTCTGGTGTTGTAGTTTCTGTGTTGTATATTCTGTTGTTGTAGTTTCTGGCAAGCGTAGTTCCAGTTGTTGCATATTCTGCTGCTGTGCTTCAGTTGTTGTAGATTCTGCTGTTGTAGATTCTGCTGTTGTAGATTCTGGTGTTGTAGTTCCAGTTGTTGTATTATTCTGCTTGTTGCAGTTTTCTGGTGTTGTAGTTGCAGTTGTTGTATATTCTGTTGTTGTAGGATTCTGTGTGTGAGTGTGTCCAGTGTGTGTGAGTTGAAAATACAGTACAACACATCCTGCTCATAAACTGTTGGGTTTTGTGGGATGTTAGAAAAGCAAAGAAAGATAAATAACTTTTACACCTTTAGTAGTAGTGCAGTAGTAGCATCAGTAATCTGGTGGATTTGTAGGCAGGTTAAGACTGGATTTGAATTTGTTTAAATGCTACTATTGCAAAGAATACCAATGCTTTGTTTAATACTAAAAAAATAATACAATAATAATAATAATAATAATAATAATAATAATACTAATAATAATCACATTAATATTTAAATCTGCTTGCATTTTGGAGTGTAGTTTAAAGGATTAGCTCATTTCTAAAATGACATGATTTCTGATGATTTTCAACCCCATCTCATCCAAGATGTTTTATATCTTCTTTCTTCAAAGCGAAAAGCAAATTAAGCTTAAGGAAAACATTCCAGGTTTTTTCTTTTCCACATAATGGATTTCGAAGCGTAACCACCAGGTGGGTTGAAGGGTCCAAAATCGTAGTTTCAAAGGGCTTTTGATCGGTCATTTATCTAAAAATAAAATGTATATACTTTTTAATTTGGTAACGACGTATGACGCCATCGGCTTAGAAAGGTCACGGCCGCGGACGTAGGTGGGAAGTACCAACCCAGTGTTAAAATGAACGAAAGCAAAGACTAAATCAAACACCCTTGCAAAATAAAGGTACAAAGAAAGACATGAACCTCTTAGATGAAATGGGGTGAGTAACTATCAGGAATTTTTATTTTGAAGTGAACTAACTTTGCCATATGATTTGATTTTAAATTGAACTGCAGGAATGCATTTTTTACTTTACACAATGAAAAACATGACATGTTTTTGTGAGTTCAAATTGTAATAAATTTCTATAAAATTCATTACATTATGATCTTAAGATTGTAATACCTACACCAAGTGTGGTATCCTCATACCCCTTCACTAATTTAAAAGAATTGATCATAGATCCCAATTGGTGATTTCTAGATTTGTTTTCTACCACATTTGTTTTCATCAAATAGAAATTACAATTCTTATTCTTTGTTTTTTTAAAACTTTGATAAATGTGAAATCTTAAATATTTAAGCAAAATAATTTCCCATTGAAACAAACAAAAAGAGGAACAAAGATCATCCTCAGATGATTATAAGAGTGTGCTGTACTGTATAAACAATTAAACATGAAACTTAAAATAAATTAACATTCAATAAGACAAATAAGAGTACACTAAAGGCATATATTTAACACTTTCATGCGCTACTCTCTAGACTGCAACTCCTAGTTTCCGATAAGCCAGACCCGCCATCAAGATGTTGGGTCTGGGAATACATCATTGGCAGGCTCAATCCGAGGGGCGGATAAATGGTTGTCTTCTTCAGATTCCTCTGCACACAATAGGATAAAGCGCTACAACCAACTAGAGCAAGTCAATGAAGAAGGTGGACGAAGTCCCATGCATTTTCCCATCAGCGAGGCCAGTTGATAGATCAAACTTTGCTAGATTCAGTCGGGCAAAACCCGAACACATCTTTTCTTTTTTAAGAATGACTTCAGTGCCGCTTCTTTAGTTCTTTTCTCAAAAAAGCTTAACTCCAAAGTCTTCAGAGTTGCGCTAAAGTCAGATTGAAAGACCGCTGTCTGCCCAGCTTTTGTTTTCATAGCACGCGAACCGCCAACCTGCTGTCATTATGTTAAGGCCACCCACCGACTCTAAGGCACAATAATAACGATGTAACTGGCCTGACTAGAGTTTGTTTTTTCAGTCATAAGCAATGGAGAGTTGCTAGATGCCCTGGCTGCAGATTATATTAGCTGTCGCGGAGTGCCTAGATTTCTAGACCATCAGTAAACTGCCTTCTTTTGTGTACACATAATTTGTTCTTTATTGTTTGAGCTTTCCTGTAGCTCTTATTTCAATATATTTCTGTAATATATGACATCTCATTATAATATCCTTTCACGTATACTAATTCTATTTCAGTCTCTCTTCTCTTGTTGGTTTTTTTCAGGTCCTGCTGTTCCTGGGCCTGACCAGCAGGTGAATAGGTGTTACTGTTCTGTTGTCCATCATAGATCATTCCACCAGTTACTCATTTCACCTGTTCATCATTACCATCTTATCTTCCTGCTTATCCACCTTATTCTTACTGAGCCTGCACATGACATGCAGTAAAAAATTAGTATACAAATCACAAGACGCTTTTACTAATTTAGAATATACACCACCTAAAGGATTATTAGGAACACCATACTAATACTGTGTTTGACCCCTTTGCCTTCTCAGAACCTCCCTTTCTTAATTCTGGGCGTGGCATTGATTCAACAAGGTGCTGAAAGCATTCTTTTAGAAAATGTAGGCCCATATTGATAGGATAGCATCTTTGCAGTTGATGGAGATTGTGGGATGTACACATCCAGGGCACGGAGCTCCCGCTCCACCACACATCCCAAAGATGCTCCATTGGGTTGAGATTCTGTGACTGTGGGGGCTATTTTAGTACAGTGAACCTGCCATTGTCATGTTCAAGAAACCAATTTGAAAATGATTCAAGCTTTGCGGACATGGTGCATTATCCTGCTGGAAGTTAGCCACTGTGAGAATGGGCACGGGGGTCAAGTAAAGGGATGGACATGGTCAGAAACAATGCTCAGGTAGGTT
>CM031950.1:37388369-37473760 GCA_018749465.1 Paracanthobrama guichenoti | reverse complement strand
CCGTTGTTGATTCTGCTGTAGTTTCTTGGTAGTAGTTTCCACTGCTGTGACTCCCGCTGCTGTACCTACCTGTTGGTCTCTGCTGTAGCTTCTAAGAAAGAGTGTCCGCCTAGTTGCAGTTTCTAATATTGATTCCGTTGTTGATTCCCATGTTGTTTCGCTGCTGTTGATTCAGTTGTTGGATTCGTTGCAGTTCTGCAGTTTCCGACAGTTGCTTGATCTCTGCTGTTGGATTCTGCTGTTGTTTCCAGCAGCAGTTTCTGGCCAAGGTTATCCAGTAGCAGTTTCGCTGGTAGCTCAGCTGTAGTTTCGCCAAGGTTGATCCTGCTGTAGCTCAGCAGTAGTTTCTGCCAGTTGCTGGATTCCGCTGTAGCTCTTGCAGTAGCTCTCGCTGCTGTTGATTCTGTAGTTTCCAGTAGCAGTTTCGCTGTTGATTCCGTCGCTGTTGATTCCGCAGTAGTTCGCAGTTTCGCTGCTGATTCTGCTGTAGCTCGGTAGCAGCTCCCGTTCGCTGTGACTCACAGTTTCCAGTAGTAGCTCTCGCTGCTGATTCCGCTGCTGTTGACCTGCTGTTGTTTCCAGCAGTGAGCTCGCCGCGCCGACCTGCTGTAGTTTCTGGTAGCAGTTTCCACTGCTGTGATTCTGTTGCGTTTCTGGGTAGCAGCTCTTGGCCCGCCGTGATCTGGGTTGTAGTTTCACGTCGCTGATTCTGTTAATGCTTCGGTGCAGTGTTTCTGTTGCTGATCCAGCGCGCTCTCTACGGTAGTTGATTCCGTTGTTGTTTCCAGCAGTGCCCCGCTGTAGTTTCAGCTGTAGTTTCCGCTGCTGCTGGGATTCACAGTAGCCTGCAGCAGTTTCGCCGCTGTTGATTCCCAAGGTAGTTCTGTGCAGGCTTCGCTAAGCGCCGGATTCTGGCTGTAGCTCTGCAGTAGTTTCGCCGCCACATCCTGTTGTTGATTCCGTTGTAGCTCTGTAGCAGTTTCCGCTGCTGTTGATTCTGCTGCAGTTTCTGCAGTGAAGCTCCACCGTTGATTCTGCCGTTGTTTCCGCTGTTGTTGATTCTGCTGCTTGCTTCCAGCAGCAGTTTCTGCCGTAGTTTCCTGCTGTTGTTGATTCTGCTGTAGTTTCTGCAGTAGCTTCCACTGCTGTGGATTCTGCCATTGCAATTTCCGGCCGTTGGGCTGGTCTTGTTGCAGTTTCTGCAGTAGTGTCCATTTCGTTGTAGTTTCTATTATTGATTCTGCTGTTGATTCTGCTGTTACCGCCAGCTGTTGTTGATTCTGCTGTAGTTTCCAGTAGTGGTTTTCTGGCCGCTGTTGATTCTGTGTTATGTAGTTTCCAGTACCAGTTTCTGCTATTGCTGATTCTGTTGTAGTTTCAGTAGTAGTTCCATGCTGCTGATTCACGCCTGCTGCTGATCCTGGCTGCAGTTTCCAGTGAGTAGTTTCCTGGGCTGAAGGTTGTTGATTCTGCTGCAGTTTCCGCTGCTACAGGTTCTGCTGCTGCTGATTCCTTGCTGTAGTTTCAGTTGAACAGTTTCTGCTGTTGCTGATTCTGTTGTAGTTTCACACATTGTAGTTTCTATTGTTGATTCTAAGGTAGTTTTCTGGCTGCTGTTGATTCTGTTGTAGTTTCTAGTAGTTCTCTGCTGTTGATCCCGCTACAGTTGATTCTGTTGTAGTTTCTGCTGTAGTTTCCTGCTGGCTGTGGATTCTGCCAAGTTGTAATTTTCAGCCGTTGCTGGTCTGTATTTGTAGTTTCAGTTGTAGTTTCTACTGTTGTTGATTCTGGTTGTAGTTTCCAGCAGCAGTTTCTGCTGTTGCTGATTCTGCAGTAGTTTCTGTTGTATGTAGTTTCTGCTGTTGTAGTTTCTGCTTTCTGCTGTTAGTTCTATTTGTCGATTTCTGCCAAGGTAGTTTCTATTGTTGATTCTGCAGTAGTTTCTGCTGGTTGTTGATTCTGTTGTAGTTTCTGCAGTAGTTTCTGCTGTTGATTCCACTTGTTATTGATTCTGTTGCAGTTTGTTGTAGTTTCTGCTGTTGTGATTCTGCTGTTGTAATCTCCACTGTTGTTATTGTATTTGTAGTTTCTAGTTGTAGTTTCTATTGTTGTTGATTCCGTTGTCGCTCTGTGCAGTAGTTTCGCCTGTTGTTGATTCAGTAGTAGTTCTGCTGTAGTTTCAGTTGAAGTTTCTGCTGCTGTTGATTCTGTTGTAGCCTGCAGTGATGGTTTCTGCTGTTGTAGATTCCGCTGTAGTTTCTGTGTAGCTTTCGCTGTTGTAGTTTCTGCTGCTGCTGATTCTGTTGTCGCTTCAGCAGCAGTTTCTGGCCTGTTGATCCAGTGGTAGTTTCTGCTGTGATCTCAGCCGTAGTTTCTGCTGCTGTTGATTCTGCTGTAGTTTCAGTAGCAGTTTCTGCTGTTGTTGATTCTGTTGTAGTTTCAGCAGTAGTTTCTGCTATTTGTTGATTCTGTTGTAGTTTTCTGCAGCAGTCTCCACCACAGTGATTCTGCTGTTGTAATTTCCCGCTGTTGTTGGTTCTGTTGTCAAATTTGTAGTAAAGTGTCCGCTGTTGTAGTTTCTGGCTATTGATTCTGCTGTTTGATTCTGCTGTTGTTGATTCCGCTGTGCTTGGTAGTAGTTTTCTGCCGTAGTTTCAGTATTAGTTTCTGCTGTTGTTGATTCTATTTGTAGCCTTCAGTAGTAGTTTCCGCGATTCCGCTGTGTTTCTGCAGTAGTTTCTGCTGTTGTTGATTCTGTTGTTGCTCTGCAGTAGTTTCTCGCCGTTGCAGTTTCTGTATTAGTTTCACCGGGTTGTGGATTCTGTTGTGTCAGTTTCTGGGCTGTTGTTGATTCTGTAGTAGTTTCTGCTGTAGTTTCAGTAGTAGCTCTTCTGGGTTGCTGATCTCCTGCTGTAGTTTCAGCAGTAGCCTCATTGCTGCCGTTGATTCTGTTGTAGTTTCAGTAGTAGTTTCTGCTGTTGATCCGCTGCTGTTGGATTCTGTTGTAGTTTCTGCTGTTGCTGATTCTGTTAATGCGTGTGCAGTTGTAGTTTCTGCTGTTGTTGATTCTCAGTATGCAGTTTCTGCTGTAGTTTCAGTAGTAGTTTCTGCTGTTGCTGATCCTGTTGTAGTTTCAGTAGTAGTTTCTGCTGTTGCTGAATTCTGTGTGGATTTCAGTTTCAGTAGTAGTTTCACTGCTGATTCTGCTGTTGTTTCTGCTGTTGTTGATTCTATTTGTAGTTTCTGTTGTTGATTCTATTTGTAGTTTCCACCTGTTGTGATTCTGCTGCTGTAATCTCCATGTTGTTGATTCTGTTGTAGTTTCAGTGAGTGGGCTCCTGCCGCTGTTGATTCTGCTGCTGTTTTCAGCAGTAGTTTCGCTGTTGTTGATTCTGTTGTAGTTTCTGTAGTAGTTTCACTGTTGTGGATTCTGCTGTTGTAATTTCTGCTGCTGTTGTTGGTTCTGTTGTAGTTTCTGTAGTAGTCTCCGTAGTGTTCAGTTTCTATTATTGTTTCTCATTATTGATTCTGCTGTTGATTCTGCTGTTTTGTTGATTCTGTTGTTGATTCTGTTGTAGTTTCAGTAGTAGTTTCTGCTGTTGATTCCGCTATGTTGTTGATTCTATTTATTGTGTTTCAGTAGTAGTTTCTGCTTCAATTTGTTGATTCTGTTGTAGTTTCTGTAGTAGATTTCACTGTTGTGGATTCTGTTGTAGTTTCTGTAGTAGCTCTTTCCATGTATTTGTGGATTCTGTTGTAGGTTCTGCTGTTGTTGATTCTGTTGTCGTTTCAGTAGTAGTTTCTGCTGTTGTTGATTCAGTAGTAGTTTCTGCTGTAGTTGATTCTGTTGTTGTTTCAGTAGTAGTTTTGTGTAGTTTCAGTTGTAGTTTCTGCTGTTGTTGATTCTGTTGTAGTTTTTCAGTAGTAGTTTCTGCTGTTGTTGATTCTGTTTGTAGTTTCAGTGGTAGTTTCTGCTGTTGTTGATTCTGTTGTAGTTTCAGTAGTAGTTTCTGCTGTTGATTCTGCTGTTGTTTCTGCTGTTACGTTGATTCTGTTGCCTTAGTTTCTGCTGTTGTTGATTCTGCTTGTTGTTTCAGTGGTAGTTTCTGCTTTGTTGTTGATTCTGTTGTAGTTTCTGTAGTAGCTGTTGTGGATTCTGCTGTTGTAATTTCCATATTGTTGTTGGTTCTGTTGTAGTTTCTGTAGTAGTGTCCTACGCTGTTGTAGTTTCTATTATTGATTCTGTTTGTTGATTCTGCTGTTGTTTCTGCTGTTGCTTGATTCTGTTGTAGTTTTCAGTAGTAGTTTCTGCTGTAGTTTCAGTAGTAGTTTCTGCTGTTGTTGATTCTGTTGTTGATTCTAGTTGTTGTTTCAGTAGTAGTTTCTGCTGTTGTTGATTCAGTAGTAGTTTCTGCTGTAGTTTCAGTTAATAGTTTCTGCTGTTGTTGATTCTATTTGTAGTTTCAATCAGTAGTTTCTGCTGTTTGTTGATTCTGTTGTAGTTTTCAGTAGTAGTTTCTGCTGTTGTTGATTCTGTTGTAGTTTCAGTAGTAGTTTTCTGTTGATTCCTGTTGTTGATTCTGTTGTAGTTTCAGTAGTAGTTTCTGCTTTGTTGTTGATTCTGTTGTAGTTTCTGTAGTAGTTTCCACTGTTGTGCTGGATTCTGTTGTAGTTTCAGTAGTAGTTTCTGCTGTTGATTCACTGTTGATTCTGTTGATGTTGTGTTTTCAGTAGTAGTTTCTGCTGTTGTTGATTCTGTTGTAGTTTCTGTAGTAGTTTCCACTGTTGTGGATTCTGTTGTAGTTTCTGTAGTAGTTTCACTGTTGTGGATTCTGTTGTAGTTCTGCTGTTGTTGATTCTGTTGTCGCTTCAGTGAGTAGTTTCTGCTGTTTGATGATTCAGTGAAGTAGTTTCTGCTGTAGTTGATTCTGTTGTTGTTTTCAGTAGTAGTTTCTGCTGTAGCATTCAGTCAAGTAGTTTCTGCTGTTGTTAGTTCTGTTGTGATTTCATTAGTAGTTTTCTGCTGGTTGTTGATTCTGTTGTAGTTTCAGTAGTAGTTTCTGCTGTTGTTGATTCTGGTTGTTGATTCTGTTGTAGTTCAGTAGTAGTAGTTTCTGTACTTGTTGTTGATTCTGTTGTAGTTTCTGTAGAAAGTAGTTTCCACTGTTGATTCTGCTGTTGTTTCTGCTGTTATTGTTGATTCTGTTGTAGTTTCAGTAGTAGTTCTCGCTGCAGCAGTTTCTGCTGTTGTTGATTCTGTTGTAGTTTCTGTAGTAGTTTCCACTGTTGTGGATTCTGCTGTTGTAATTTCGCTGTTGTTGGTTCTGTTGTAGTTTCTGTAGTAGTGTCCGCTGTTGTAGTTCTATTATTGATTCTGTTGTTGAAGTTCTGCCATTTTGTTTCTGTTGTTGATTCTGTTGTAGTTTCAGTGTAGTTTCTGCTGTTGTTGATTCTGTATTGTAGTTTCCAGTACTAGTTTCTGCTATTTGTTGATTCTGTTGTAGTTTCAGTAGTAGTTTCTACGTTGCTGATTCTGGCTGTTGTTGATCCTGTTGTAGTTTCAGTAGTAGTTTCTGCTGTTGTTGGTTCTGTTGTAGTTTCCGCTATTATAGGTTCTGCTGTTGTTGATTCTGTTGTAGTTTCAGTTGCGCCAGTATTGCTGATTCAGTTGTAGTTTCTGCTGTTGTAGTTTCTATTGTTGATTCTGTTGTAGTTTCTGCTGTTGTTGATTCTGTTGTAGTTTCTGCTGTAGTTTCTGCTGTGTTGATTCCGCTGTTGTTGATTCTGTTGTAGTTTCTGTTGTAGTAGTTTCTGCTGTTGTTGATTCTGCTGTTGTAATTTCCGCTGTTGTTGGTTGTGTTGTAGTTTCTGTTGTAGTTTCTATTGTTGTTGAGTTCTGTTGTAGTTTCAGTAGTAGTTTCTGCTGTTGTTGATTCTGTTGTAGTTCTGTTTGTAGTTTCTGCTGTTGTAGTTTCTGCTGTTGTTGATTCTGTTATGGATCGCTTTTTCTGTAGTAGTTTCTATTGTTGATTCTGTTGTAGTTTCTGCTGTTGTTGATTCTGTTGTAGTTTCTTCAGTAGTTTCTGCTGTTGATCCCGATTTGTTGTTGATTCTGTTGTAGTTTCTGTTGTAGTTTCTGCTGTTGTGGATTCTGCTGTTGTAATTTCAGCTGTTGTTGGTTGTGTTGTAGTTTCTGTTGTAGTTTCTATTGTTGTTGATCTCTGTTGTCGCTTTCAGTAGTAGTTTCTGCTGTTGTTGATTCAGTAGTAGTTTCTGGTAGTTTCAGTTGTAGTTTCTGCTGTTGTTGATTCTGTTGTAGTTTCAGTAGTAGTTTCTGCTGTTGTTGATTCTGTTGTAGTTTCTGTTGTAGTTTCGCTGTTGTAGTTTCTGCTGTTGTTGATTCTGCTGTCGTTTCAGTAGTAGTTTCTGCTGTTGTTGATTCAGTAGTAGTTTCTGCTGTAGTTTCAGTTGTAGTTTCTGCTGTTGTTGATTCTGTTGTAGTTTCCAGTAGTAGTTTCTGCTGTTGTTGATTCTCGTTGTAGTTTCAGTAGTAGTTTCTGCTGTTGTTGATTCTGTTGTAGTTTCTGTAGTAGTTTCCACTGTTGTGGATTCTGCTGTTAATAATTTCCGCTGTTGTTGGTTCTGTTGTAGTTTCTGCAGTAGTGTCCGCTGTTGTAGTTTCTATTATTGATTCTGTTGTTGATTCTGCTGTTGTTGATTCTATTTGTAGTTTCAGTAGTAGTTTTCTGCTGTAGTTTCAGTAGCAGTTTCTGCTGTTGTTGATTCTGTTGTAGTTTCAGTAGTAGTTTCTGCTGCTGTTGATTCTGGTATTAGTTTCAGTAGTAGTTTCTGCTGTTGTTGATTCTTTGTTATTGTTTCAGTAGCAGTAGTTTCTGCTGTTGTAGTTTCTGTAGTAGTTTCCACTGTTCTTGGATTCTGTTGAGTTTCTGCTGTTGTTGATTCTGTAGTAGTTTCTGCTGTGCTAGTTTCAGTAGTAGTTTCTGCTGTTGTTGATTCTGTTGTAGTTTCAGTAGTAGTTTCTGCTGTTGTTGATTCTGTTGTAGTTTCAGTAGTAGTTTCTGCTGTTTGATTCAGCTTTGTGATTCTGTTGTAGTTTCTGCTGTTGTTGATTCTGTTGTCGCGATTCAGTAGTAGTTTCTGCTGTTGTTGATTCAGTAGTAGTTTCTGCTGTAGTTTCAGTAGTAGTTTCTGCTGTTGTTGATTCTGTTGTAGTTTCAGTAGCAGTTTCTGCTGTTGTTGATCCTGCTTGTAGTTTGTAGTAGTTTCCACCGTTGATTCTGCTGTAGTTTCTGCTGTTGTTGATTCTGTTGTAGTTTCAGCTGTTGTTGATTCTGTAGTAGTTTCCACTGTTGTGCTGCTGTTGTAATTTCGCTGTTGTTGATTCTGTTGTAGTTTCAGTAGTAGTTTCGCTGTTGTTGATTCTGTTGTTGTTTCAGTAGTAGTTTCTGCTGTTGTTGATTCTGTTGTAGTTTCTGCAGTAGTTTCCACTGTTGTGATTCCGCTGCTGCAATTTCTGCTGTTGTGGTTCTGGTAGTAGTTCTGCTGTAGTTGTCCGTAGTAGTGTTTCTGTTGTCATTATTGATTCTGTTGTTGATTCTGCTGTTGTTTCTGCTGTTGTTGATTCTATGTTGATGATTCTGTTGTAGTTTCAGTAGTAGTTTCTGCTGCTGATTCCGGCTGTTGTTGATTCTGTTGTTGTCAGCAGTAGTTTCTGCTGTTGTTGATTCTGTTGTAGTTTCTGTAGTAGTTTCCACTGTGTGGATTCTGCTTATAGTTTCTGTAGTAGTTTCCACTGTTGTGATCCTGTTGTAGTTTCTGCTGTTGTTGATTCTGCTGTCGTTTCAGTAGTAGTTTCTGCTGTTGTTGATTCAGTAGTAGTTTCTGCTGTAGTTGATTCTGTTGTTGTTTCAGCAGTAGCCCAGTTTCTGCTGTAGCAGTAGTAGTTTCTGCCGTTGTTGATTCTGCTGTAGTTTCAGTAGTAGTTTCTGCTGTTGTTGATTCTGTTGTAGTTTCAGCAGTAGTTTCTGCTGTTGTTGATTCTGTTGTTGATTCTGTTGTAGTTTCAGTAGTAGTTTCTGCTGTTGTTGATTCTGTTGTAGTTTCTGCAGTAGTTTCCACTGTTGATTCTGCTGTTGTTTCTGCTGTTGTTGATTCTGTTGTAGTTTCAGTAGTAGTTTCTGCTGTAGTTTCTGCTGTTGTTGATTCTGTTGTAGTTTCAGTAGTAGTTTCCACTGTTGTGGATTCTGCTGTTGTAATTTCCGCTGTTGTTGGTTCTGTTGTAGTTTCTGTAGTAGTGTCCGCTGTTGTAGTTTCTATTATTGATTCTGTTGTTGATTCTGCTGTTGTTTCTGCTGTTGTTGATTCTGTTGTAGTTTCAGTAGTAGTTTCTGCTGTTGTTGATTCTGTTGTAGTTTCAGTACTAGTTTCTGCTGTTGTTGATTCTGCTGTAGTTTCCAGTAGTAGTTTCTGCTGTTGATTCCGCCTGTTGTTGATTCTGTTGTAGTTTCAGTAGTAGTTTCTGCTGTTGTTGATTCTGTTGTAGTTTCGCTGTTATAGGTTCTGCTGTTGTTGATTCTGTTGTAGTTTCAGTTTGTAGTTTCTGCTGTTGCTGAGTTCTGTTGTAGTTTCTGCTGTTGTAGTTTCTATTGTTGATTCTGTTGTAGTTTCTGCTGTTGTTGATTCTGTTGTAGTTTCTGTAGTAGTTTCTGCTGTTGATTCCGCTGTTGTTGATTCTGTTGTAGTTTCTGTTGTGTAGTTTCTGCTGTTGTGGATTCTGCTGTTGTAATTTCCGCTGTTGTTGGTTGTGTTGTAGTTTCTGTTGTAGTTTCTATTGTTGTTGATTCTGTTGTAGTTTCAGTAGTAGTTTCTGCTGTTGTTGATTCTGTTGTAGTTTCTGTTGTAGTTTCTGCTGTTGTAGTTTCTGCTGTTGTTGATTCTGTTGTCGTTTCTGCTGTTGTAGTTTCTATTGTTGATTCTGTTGTAGTTTCTGCTGTTGTTGATTCTGTTGTAGTTTCTGTAGTAGTTTCTGCTGTTGATTCCGCTGTTGTTGATTCTGTTGTAGTTTCTGTTGTAGTTTCTGCTGTTGTGGATTCTGCTGTTGTAATTTCCGCTGTTGTTGGTTGTGTTGTAGTTTCTGTTGTAGTTTCTATTGTTGTTGATTCTGTTGTAGTTTCAGTAGTAGTTTCTGCTGTTGTTGATTCTGTTGTAGTTTCTGTTGTAGTTTCCGCTGTTGTAGTTTCTGCTGTTGTTGATTCTGTTGTCGTTTCAGTAGTAGTTTCTGCTGTTGTTGATTCAGTAGTAGTTTCAGTAGTAGTTTCTGCTGTTGTTGATTCTGTTGTAGTTTCAGTAGTAGTTTCTGCTGTTGATTCCGCTGTTGTTGATTCTGTTGTAGTTTCAGTAGTAGTTTCTGCTGTTGTTGATTCTGTTGTAGTTTCTGTAGTAGTTTCCGCTGTTGTTTCTGCTGTTGTTGATTCTGTTGTAGTTTCAGCTGTTGTTGATTCTGTTGTAGTTTCTGTAGTAGTTTCCACTGTTGATTCTGCTGTTGTTTCTGCTGTTGTTGATTCTGTTGTAGTTTCAGCTGTTGTTGATTCTGTTGTAGTTTCCACTGTTGTGGATTCTGCTGTTGTAATTTCGCTGTTGTTGATTCTGTTGTAGTTTCAGTAGTAGTTTCTGCTGTTGTTGATTCTGTTGTTGTTTCAGTAGTAGTTTCTGCTGTTGTTGATTCTGTTGTAGTTTCTGTAGTAGTTTCCACTGTTGTGGATTCTGCTGTTGTAATTTCCGCTGTTGTTGGTTCTGTTGTAGTTTCTGTAGTAGTGTCCGCTGTTGTAGTTTCTATTATTGATTCTGTTGTTGATTCTGCTGTTGTTTCTGCTGTTGTTGATTCTGTTGTAGTTTCAGTAGTAGTTTCTGCTGTAGTTTCAGTAGTAGTTTCTGCTGTTGTTGATTCTGTTGTTGATTCTGTTGTAGTTTCAGTAGTAGTTTCTGCTGTTGTTGATTCTGTTGTTGATTCTGTTGTCGTTTCAGTAGTAGTTTCTGCTGTTGTTGATTCAGTAGTAGTTTCTGCTGTAGTTTCAGTTGTAGTTTCTGCTGTTGTTGATTCTGCTGTAGTTTCAGTAGTAGTTTCTGCTGTTGTTGATTCTGTTGTAGTTTCAGTAGTAGTTTCTGCTGTTGTTGATTCTGTTGTAGTTTCAGTAGTAGTTTCTGCTGTTGATTCCGCTGTTGTTGATTCTGTTGTAGTTTCAGTAGTAGTTTCTGCTGTTGTTGATTCTGTTGTAGTTTCTGTAGTAGTTTCCACTGTTGTGGATTCTGTTGTAGTTTCAGTAGTAGTTTCTGCTGTTGATTCGCTGTTGTTGATTCTGTTGTTGTTTCAGTAGTAGTTTCTGCTGTTGTTGATTCTGTTGTAGTTTCTGTAGTAGTTTCCACTGTTGTGGATTCTGTTGTAGTTTCTGTAGTAGTTTCCACTGTTGTGGATTCTGTTGTAGTTTCTGCTGTTGTTGATTCTGTTGTCGTTTCAGTAGTAGTTTCTGCTGTTGTTGATTCAGTAGTAGTTTCTGCTGTAGTTGATTCTGTTGTTGTTTCAGTAGTAGTTTCTGCTGTAGTTTCAGTTGTAGTTTCTGCTGTTGTTGATTCTGTTGTAGTTTCAGTAGTAGTTTCTGCTGTTGTTGATTCTGTTGTAGTTTCAGTAGTAGTTTCTGCTGTTGTTGATTCTGTTGTAGTTTCAGTAGTAGTTTCTGCTGTTGTTGATTCTGTTGTTGATTCTGTTGTAGTTTCAGTAGTAGTTTCTGCTGTTGTTGATTCTGTTGTAGTTTCTGTAGTAGTTTCCACTGTTGATTCTGCTGTTGTTTCTGCTGTTGTTGATTCTGTTGTAGTTTCAGTAGTAGTTTCTGCTGTAGTTTCTGCTGTTGTTGATTCTGTTGTAGTTTCTGTAGTAGTTTCCACTGTTGTGGATTCTGCTGTTGTAATTTCATATGTGCTCTTTTTCTTTCCCTTTTGTTGTTGGTTCTGTTGTAGTTTCTGTAGTAGTGTCCGCTGTTGTAGTTTCTATTATTGATTCTGTTGTTGATTCTGCTGTTGTTTCTGCTGTTGTTGATTCTGTTGTAGTTTCAGTAGTAGTTTCTGCTGTTGTTGATTCTGTTGTAGTTTCAGTACTAGTTTCTGCTGTTGTTGATTCTGTTGTAGTTTCAGTAGTAGTTTCTGCTGTTGATTCCGCTGTTGTTGATTCTGTTGTAGTTTCAGTAGTAGTTTCTGCTGTTGTTGATTCTGTTGTAGTTTCAGTTGTAGTGTCCGCTGTTGTATTTTCTATTGTTGATTCTGTTGTTGATTCTGCTGTTGTTTCTGCTGTTGTAGTTTCCGCTGTTATAGATTCTGCTGTTGTTGATTCTGTTGTAGTTTCAGTTGTAGTTTCTGCTGTTGCTGATTCTGTTGTAGTTTCTGCTGTTGTAGTTTCTATGGTTGATTCTGTTGTAGTTTCTGCTTTAGTTGATTCTGTTGTAGTTTCTGTAGTAGTTTCTGCTGTTGTTGATTCTGTTGTTGTTTCAGTAGTAGTTTCTGCTGTTGTTGATTCTGTAGTAGTTTCCACTGTTGTGGATTCTGTTGTAGTTTCTGCTGTTGTTGATTCTGTAGTAGTTTCTGCTGTAGTTTCAGTAGTAGTTTCTGCTGTTGTTGATTCTGTTGTAGTTTCAGTAGTAGTTTCTGCTGTTGTTGATTCTGTTGTAGTTTCAGTAGTAGTTTCTGCTGTTGATTCCGCTGTTGTGGATTCTGTTGTAGTTTCTGCTGTTGTTGATTCTGTTGTCGTTTCAGTAGTAGTTTCTGCTGTTGTTGATTCAGTAGTAGTTTCTGCTGTAGTTTCAGTAGTAGTTTCTGCTGTTGTTGATTCTGTTGTAGTTTCAGTAGTAGTTTCTGCTGTTGTTGATTCTGTTGTAGTTTCAGTAGTAGTTTCTGCTGTTGATTCCGCTGTTGTTGATTCTGTTGTAGTTTCAGTAGTAGTTTCTGCTGTTGTTGATTCTGTTGTTGATTCTGTTGTAGTTTCTGTAGTAGTTTCCGCTGTTGTTTCTGCTGTTGTTGATTCTGTTGTAGTTTCAGCTGTTGTTGATTCTGTTGTAGTTTCCACTGTTGTGGATTCTGCTGTTGTAATTTCCGCTGTTGTTGATTCTGTTGTAGTTTCAGTAGTAGTTTCTGCTGTTGTTGATTCTGTTGTTGTTTCAGTAGTAGTTTCTGCTGTTGTTGATTCTGTTGTAGTTTCTGTAGTAGTTTCCACTGTTGTGGATTCTGCTATTGTAATTTCCGCTGTTGTTGGTTCTGTTGTAGTTTCTGTAGTAGTGTCCACTGTTGTAGTTTCTCATTATTGATTCTGTTGTTGATTCTGCTGTTGTTTCTGCTGTTGTTGATTCTGTTGTAGTTTCAGTAGTAGTTTCTGCTGTAGTTTCAGTAGTAGTTTCTGCTGTTGTTGATTCTGTTGTCGTTTCAGTAGTAGTTTCTGCTGTTGTTGATTCTGTTGTTGATTCTGTTGTCGTTTCAGTAGTAGTTTCTGCTGTTGTTGATTCAGTAGTAGTTTCTGCTGTAGTTTCAGTTGTAGTTTCTGCTGTTGTTGATTCTGTTGTAGTTTCAGTAGTAGTTTCTGCTGTTGTTGATTCTGCTGTTGTAATTTCCACTGTTGTTGATTCTGTTGTAGTTTCTGTAGTAGTTTCTGCTGTTGATTCCGCTGTTGTTGATTCTGTTGTAGTTTCAGTAGTAGTTTCTGCTGTTGCTGATTCTGTTGTAGTTTCAGTAGTAGTTTCTGCTGTTGTTGATTCTGTTGTTGATTCTGTTGTAGTTTCAGTAGCAGTTTCTGCTGTTGTTGATTCTGCTGTTGTGGATTCTGCTGTTGTAATTTCTGCCGTTGTTGATTCTGTTGTAGTTTCAGTAGTAGTTTCTGCTGTTGTTGATTCTGTTGTTGATTCTGTTGTAGTTTCAGTAGTAGTTTCTGCTGTAGTTGATTCTGTTGTAGTTTCAGTGTAGTAGTTTCTGCTGTTGTTGATTCTGTTGTAGTTTCAGTAGTAGTTTCTGCTGTTGTAGTTTCTGCTGTTGTTGATTCTGTTGTAGTTTCTGCTGTTGATTCCGCTGTTGTTGATTCTGTTGTAGTTTCAGTAGTAGTTTCTGCTGTTGTTGATTCTGTTGTAGTTTCAGTAGTAGTTTCTGCTGTAGTTGATTCTGTTGTAGTTTCAGTAGTAGTTTCTGCTGTTGTTGATTCTGTTGTTGATTCTGTTGTAGTTTCCAGTAGTAGTTTCTGCTGTTGTAGTTTCTGCTGTTGTTGATTCTGTTGTAGTTTCTGCTGTTGATTCCGCTGTTGTTGATTCTGTTGTAGTTTCAGTAGTAGTTTCGCTGTTGTTGATTCTGTTGTAGTTTCAGTAGTAGTTTCTATTGTTGATTCTTTTGTAGTTTCTGTTGTAGTTTCTATTGTAGTTTCTGCTGTTGATTCCGCTGTTGTAGATTCCTCGGTTGTTGATTCTGTTGTAGTTTCTGTTGTAGTTTCTATTGTTGATTCTGTTGTAGTTTCAGTTGTAGTGTCCGCTGTTGTAGTTTGTATTGTTGATTCTGTTGTTGATTCTGCTGTTGTCGTTTCAGTTGTAGTTTCTGCTGTTGTAATTTCCGCTGTTGTTGATTCTGTTGTAAAAGATAAATATTACATTAAAAAAATCACAATCTCTTACATAAACAACGCGTGCACATGTAAATATATCTACCTGCACAGTATGCCGCATTGCAGGTAGTTGGGCTCACAAACTCATAGACATAATAATCTCCTGGACAGGCTTTGACTTTAATGGGATTGGATTGGAAATGGCAGCAGTTATTGCTCCAGGAACATGAGCGTCTCAGTGACCACTCCATCCTCAACTGTTGGATGTCCTCCGTTCAGCCACAGTGGGGCTTGAGTGCCACAACTATACTGATCAACACATGTGTCTGGCATCTGAGCGCGCTCTGACCCTGAATGATGAGGCGGTACCAGCCGTTCCAGCTGACCGCAGTGTCACACATTATTTGAGAGGAATTTTGATTGTTGGTGGCTCTCCATGGATCATCCAGGACATTGCAGTTGTAGCAGGGGTCAACAGGGAGCTGTAATCATGGAAATATTACAAATATACATTTTGCTGAATGAATAATTGAATGTGTTTATGTGTATTTTTTTTTTTTTTTTTTTGTAGTGGCTGTGTTATGGAAATATATATTTCCAGAACGCTCTTTACTTAAGCTCCTGTTTTAGTTGTGTTTTAAGTTGAAGCTGAAGACAATTTGTCTTGAGCTTGCAGAACATCTCCTTTTATTTAGCAGACAAAACAAGAGATATACACAGCCAAACTTGAGTCCCTTTGCAATTGAGCACAAAGATTACAAGCAAATTGACTTCAAGAAGTCAGTGCTTTCAAAACACACTTGCCACTTATTTGTAAAAACATTATTCCATATGGTCTGCACAGACTTTTGTCAGAAACAACTTTAAAACATCTTTATTTTAGAACTGACACTGCCTCCCCAGTCAAAAACAAAACTAGCTTTTGATTTTTTTCGTAGCATATTAAACTTGCATGTATTGTTTGCTAATTACTTCGTTTTTGCATGTTTAAAGTTAGCCAGGGGTCCAAAGAGCTCACCAAAAACCATACTATGTGATATTGAGGCAAAGAAAATTGTATGAATCAATAAATATGAATGTATAAAAGGCTATCCAATTACACTCATTTTAGAAAGAATTACATTCTTTTATTTTATATATAACTGTATGTTTTTGATGGTTGGGGTATATGAACAGGTGTAGTAACTCATAATGTAATAACTGCACATAATGTAATAAGTATTACATATTATAATAAAATGTTCATATGTAATAATTTCCTCATAATGTAATACAAATTTGAGATCATAATGTAATAAACATTTTTACATTATCAACTCACCAAAATTGTAATATTTTCATTATTGTAATAGCTTTAAATACTTAAAAATAGTAGTATTCCCTTACAGTACATTTTTAAACATCTAAAGCCAGTCTTTACTACCTGTGAAATACATTTAAATATTCATGCTATTCTTCTTCTTCTTCTTCTTCTTCTTCTTCTCTTCTTCTTCTTCTTCTTCTTCTTCTTCTTCTTATTATTATTATTATTATTATTATTAATGTTTATTAAACATAAAGCATTGGTATTCCTTTAAAATACATTTTAAAAATCTAAACCTAAGTCTTAACCTGCCTACAAAATCCACCAGATTACTGATACTGCTACTACAAGCCCGATTCCAAAAAAGTTGGGACACTGTACAAATTGTGAATAAAAACAGAATGCAATGATGTGGAAGTTTCAAATTTCAATATTTTATTCAGAATACAACATACATGACATATCAAATGTTTAAACTGAGAAAATGTATCATTTTAAGGGAACAATAAGTTGATTTTAAATTTCATGGCATCAATACATCTCAAAAAAGTTGGGGCAAGGCCATGTTTCCCACTGTGTGGCATCCCCTCTTCTTTTTCTAACAGTCTGCAAACGTCTGGGGACTGAGGAGACAAGTTGCTCAAGTTTAGGAATAGGAATGTTGTCCCATTCTTGTCTAATACAGGCTTCTAGTTGCTCAACTGTCTTAGGTCTTCTTTGTGGCATCTTCCTCTTTATGATGCGCCAAATGTTTTCTATGGGTGAAAGATCTGGCCATTTCAGTACCCGGATCCTTCTTCTACGCAGCCATGATGTTGTAACTGATGCAGTATGTGGTCTGGCATTGTCATGTTGGAAAATACAAGGTCTTCCCTGAAAGAGACGACATCTGGATGGGAGCATATGTTGTTCTAGAACTTATATATCACTTTCAGCATTGATGGTGCCTTTCCAGATGTGTAAGCTGCCCATGCCACACGCACTCATGAACCCCATCCCATTAGAGATGCAGGCTTCTGAACTGAGCGCTAAGAACAACTTGGGTTGTCCTTGTCCTCTTTAGTCTTGATGACATGGCATCCCAGTTTTCTTCCCAAGAACTTCAAATTTTGATTGGTCTGACCACAGAACAGTTTTCCACTTTGCCACAGTCCATTTTAAATGAGCCTTGTCCCAGAGAAAGCGCCTGCGCTTCTGTATCATGTTTAGATATGGCTTCTTTTTTGACCTATAGAGTTTTAGCTGGCAACGGCGAATGGCACAGTAGATTGTGTTCACCGACAATGTTTTCTGGAAGTATTCCTGAGCCCATGTTGTGATTTCCATTACAGTAACATTCCTGTATGTGATGCAGTGCCGTCTAAGGGCCCGAAGATCACAGGCATCCAGTATGGTTTTCAGGCCTTGACCCTTACGAACAGAGATTGTTCCAGATTCTCTGAATCTTTGGATGACATTATTTAAGATTCAAGAGTTTTATTTGTCACATACACAGTTATATACAGAATATACAACCTGCAGTGAAATGTAAACAGGTCCGCTCCATGGACAGTGCAAATTTACAGTTAAAAACACAAGGAGGAAATTATAATAGAAATAGACTATAAAAGTATATATATATATATATATATATATATATATATATATATATATATATATATATATATATATATATATATATATAGTATAATATATATATAAATAAATCAAGTAGAAAAAATAAATAAATAAAGAAGTGGAATAAAATAAGTTAAATAAACTGTGCAGTGAGTAAACTGTAGACTTATAAATATGTGGTTAACAGAAATGTACAAAGAAGTACAATGTGCAAACAGGTTTATAACAGGTTGTTACACAGTAACAACAAGAACAGATGTTTATCCTGAAGTGAAGTCACGTGATGTTAAGTGACTGAGTTCAGGAGTCTGATGGCCTGGGGGAAGAAGCTCCTCCTGAGTCTCTCAGTTTTGGCCATCAGGCTTCGGAAGCGCTTACCAGATGGCAGCAGCGTGAAATGAGGGTTTGCAGGGTGATTAGAGTCCTTGATGAGTTTAGTAGCTCTACCTTTGCAGCGTTTGGTGTAGACGTCCTGCAGAGACGGGAGAGCTGACCCTGAGATACGCTCGGATAAACGCATGACTCTTTGCAGGGCTTTGCAGTCATGACTGGTGCTGTTCCCATACCACGCTGTGATGCAGCGATGAGTTAATACACTTTCTATCGCCCCTAAATAGAAAGTTTTCAGGATAGCTGGTGAAACCCTGAATTTCCTCAGCTGGCGCAGGTGGTACAGTCTTTGCCTGGCTTTTTTTCACCTGTGTCTGAATGTGTGCAGTCCAGGTCAGATCCTCGGAGATGTTTACACCCAGGTACTTGAAGCTGCTCACTCTCTCTACTGGTGACCCGCTGATCATGAGGGGGGAGTATGTCCGTTGCTGTCTCTTCCTGAAGTCCACAATCAGTTCTTTGGTCTTGCCAACATTCAGAGAGAGACAGTTGTCCTGGCACCATGATGTTAGTTGCTCCACCTCGTCCAAGTATGCTGTCTCATTGTTGTTGGAAATGAGGCCCAGGACAACAGTATCATCAGCAAATTTGATGATAGAGGTGGAGCTGTGTGTGGACAAACAGTCATGTGTGTAGAGAGAGTAGAGCAGGGGACTCAGGACACAGCCCTGTGGGCTCAGGACTCTCACCACTTGAGGCCTGCCAGTGAGGAAGTCTTCAATCTTCAGTCGATCTATTGGGACGATAGGCAAACTGAAGAGGGTCCAAAGTGTCAGGAATGAAGGAGCAAATGGTGTTTTTAATGAGTCTCTCAAAGACCTTCATGGCTATAGACGTGAGAGCCACTGGACGATAGTCATTTAGGCAAGAGGTTTTACTGTTCTTAGGGACAGGGATGATGGTGGATTTTTTGAAGAAGGTGGGGACCACAGATCCGAGGGACTCATTAAAGATGGATGTAAACAACCCGGTGAGCAGATCAGCACAGGACCGCAGAACACGACCTGAAATACCATCCGGCCTGGCAGCTTTCCTGACGTCCACGCGCTTGAGTGCCCTCCGAACTTCATCCTCCGAGACAGAGATAACATGGTTGTTGCTGCTCTGAGTAATTCCCTCTGACGCGTCACTTGGCGGAGTTGCGCTGCCGCGATTACAATCAAAGCGAGTGTAGAAAGAGTTTAACTCGTTCACAAGCAACAGATCAGCTCTCACCTCTGCAGAGGATTTAGATCCAAAAGCACAGATGGTCCTCAGTCCCTGCCACATGCGCCGGGAGTCGTGAGTTGGAAATGAGACTCCACTCGATCCTTATAACGGAGCTTTGCGGTTTTAACTGCGCGTCGGAGAGCATAGCAGGATGATTTGTAGTCATTCATATTCCCTGTTAGGAGACCGGCGTTGTATGCGGCAGTACGTGTGTTCACTGCAGCGTGGATTGAATTGTCCACCCACGGTTTCAGATTTGAGAAGGACGTTATTGTTATCGTTTGTGTGGCTTGCTCTGTAAGCGTGTTGATGAACCAAAGCGCCACATCCGTGAACTCACTGACGTCAGCTGAACTCGCTCGGAACATGTCCCAGTCGACGTCATCAAGAGCTGCCTGTAGTGCGGTCTCTGAATGGGGTGACCAACGTTTAACTTCCCGCCTCACTGGCGGTTCCTGAACGAGCCTTTGTCTGTATTCAGGTGTGAGGAAAATGGAGGCATGATCCGATTTGCCAAAAGCTAGTAGTGAACGAGCTTTATAGGCGTTCTTAAACAAAGAGTAACAATGATCCAGTGTGTTTGTTCCTCGTGTAGGACAGGAGACGTGCTGGTGAAAGTTTGGCAAGACTTTCTTTAGGTTTGCTTTGTTAAAATCGCCCGCGACGATGAAAGCAGCATCGGGGTGTTTGTTTATGACGCCACTGGTAACATCATGAAGGATAGAAAAAAAAAGCCAGCCCTGTGTCTGCCTGTGGTGGAATGTAAACAGCAGTGGCGATGACCGAGGAAAACTCCCTCGGCAGATAGAATGGGCGGCAAATGATTGATAAATGTTCCAGATGAGGCGAGCAGGATCATCAAAGAATGGAGATGTTCCTAGGATCGCACCATTTCTTGTTGATCATGAAACACACTCCACCGCCTTTAGATTTACCGGCTTCAGCTGTTCTGTCCATCCGAAAAACAGAGAAGTTCTCAGACGGCGTCACAGCTGTGTCCTGGACCGCGGGCGTGAGCCATGTTTCAGACAAACAATAGATGTTACAGTCTCTCATGTCCCATTGAAAACTTATCCTGGCTCTAAGATCGTCCATCTTATTGTCCAAGGATTGGACATTTGCGAGCAGGATGCTCGGGAGAGGTGGGCTGAATGCCCTTTTTCTCAGTCTGTTGCGAATCCCAGCACATTTCCCGCGGTGTTTCTTGATTCTTCGCCTTCGACTCGACTGGCCATTGTTCAACTCGGCATTCCGACGAATCTCAGATGGCCACAGAGGATCGTTGAAAGTGTTCTGAAACAGTCCAGTGTAGCGGTAACCAATGTCCAAAAGAGTTTTGCAGTCATAGCAGATCAATGCAGATGATAAATTTGTAAAAACTGAGAGCAAAAGAGAGTAAAATAATAAATAAAAGCATAGTCTTCGCGGAGCGACCTGAATGGCAACCGAACATGGCCGCACCATCTTGTGATGTGAGATGCACTGTAGATGATGATAACTTCAAACTCTTTGCAGTTTTTCTCTGAGAAACTCCTTTCTGATATTGCTCCAGTATTTTTGGCCGCAGCATTGGGGGAATTGGTGATCCTCTGCCCATCTTGACTTCTGAGAGACACTGCCACTCTGAGAGGCTCTTTTTATACCCAATCATGTTGCCAATTGACCTAATAAGTTGCAAATTGGTCCTCCAGCTGTTCCTTATATGTACATTTAACTTTTCCGGCCTCTTATTGCTACCTGTCCCAACTTTTTGGAATATGTAGCTCTCATGACATCCAAAATGAGCCAATATTTGGATATAATATAATAAATATAAGTTTATGAGATTTGTAAATGATTTATTTGTAAATAAATATTATATTTATTCACAATTTGTACAGTGTCCCAACTTTTTTGGAATCGGGTTTGTACTACTAGTATTACTATTACTTTTAGTATTACTACTACTTCTACTTATGGTACATATGGTACATATGGTATACTTACTGTTAAATGACAAACAGTGTTAAATAGCAACACTGTGTTAAAATGTAAAAACACTATCAATATAGCAATGTGTGTGTGTGTGTGTGTGTGTGTGTGTGTGTGTGTGTGTGTGTGTGTGTGTGTGTGTGAGGACACAAATGTATATAATACCATGGTTATTACAACGTTAACATGGTATATGAGGACACTTCCTGTGTCCTCGTAAACCAAATGGCTTATAAAAACATACCAAACAGAGTTTTTTTTTTTTTTTTTTTTTTTTTTTTACATTAAAAAAATTGCATAAAGTTTTATGCGTGATGGGTAGGTTTAGGGGTAGGGTAGCGGGACAGAAGATATGGTTTGTACAGTATAAAAATCCCATGAACATTTGTTTATTGAGTCCCCATGAACTGCATATTCAAGAATGTGTATGCGTATGTGTGTGTGTGTGTGTGTGTGAGTGTGTCAGTGTGTGAGTTGAAAAATACTGTACAACACACCCCTACTACAACTGTTGAGTTTTGTGATGTAAAACATACAGGAAGAAAGATAAATAAGTTTTACACCTTTAGCAGTAGCAGTAATCTGGTGGATTTTGTATGCAGGTTAAGACTGGATTTAGATTTTTAAATGTACTATAAAGAATACCAATGCTTTGTTTAATAACATAAAATAAAAATGTACTTTAAGCGAATACAATTTTTTTCATGTTTTAAAATTACAATAATGAAAAAATATATGACATGTTTTTGGTGAGTTTAAATTGTAATGATGTTCTTATAATGTAAAAATTATTACATTATGAGCTCAAGATTTTATTACCTTTTGAGAAAAAGATTGCATTATGAATATTTTATTACAATAATAATGTAATACTTATAACATTATGTGCAGTTTTTACATTATGAGTTGCTATAAGAGTTTTAGAAACACCGTTTTAGTTTTCACTATTGACAGTTTCAGTACTTCACTTTGTCTAAAAACATTTTAATATAGAGAGTTTGAATTGCATAATCATTTGTAAACTGTATTGCTTCTTCCAAACGTGATCTTTGTTCGTATTTTCTGCAGAAATTAATTTAGCTATGAATCTACTTCAACAGATCATGTCTAATAAAAATACATGTCCAAAAATATGCTCATGAGAGTTTATAAAGGAAGCAGACAATATTTACCAGTGGTTGTGATTGGTGGTGTAATGGAGTCAATGGATGAGATTGTCTCTGGTGTTGTAGACGCTGATGAGATGGACTGATTTGAGGCATCTGTCATTGGGAACATTTTATACCAACATCAATCAATTTCAAAGAAAATCCAGAAAAGTAAATGTCAAAAGATGATATGAATAAATGTTCACCTGCACAGTAAGCTCCGCAAAACATTGGCTTGACAAATTCATAAACATAGAAATTTCCTGGACAGGCTTTGACTCTTATAGGGTGGGATTTGTAAGTACAGCAGCCATTCCATGAGGAGACACAGACCTGACGGGTGACCAGTCCATCTTCCAGCTGTGGGTGAGATCCGTTGAGCCACAGTGGGTAATAAGTGCCACACATGTACTGATTAACACATGATTCTGGCATCTGAGCATTTTGACCATTGTAGAACAGCCTGTACCAGCCATTCCACTCCACATTATAATCACACGTGCCATAGTGGTTGTTACTATAGTAAGAGTTGTTAGTGGATCTCCAGGACTCATCCAGACTGGTATAGCTGTAGCAGGGGTCGACACTTGGGGTGGAGAAAGGCACTATTAAGGAAAAAAAATAGAAAGAGTGCATTATATATTGCAAATTAAATATATTAAAATTAATAACATGAATATAAATCAATACAATTTATGACAAGCATGTTACATACAAAGATGAATGACTGTACCTGCACAATATACAGGAGCTGGGATTGACAAAGTCGGCCTGGTAAGTTTGTAGACATAATAATTTCCAGGACAAGCTTTGACTTGGATTGGGTTGGATCTGTAGCGACTGCACTGATCATGACGGGAACCATAAATTTCACGAGTAACAACTCCGTCTTCTATCCGAGGATGAGAGTCACCAAGCCACAGAGAATTAAAACCTCCACATGACATGTAATAAAAACACCACTCAGGCATCTGAGCACTTGATCCATTAATGAAGAGTCGATACCAGCCATCCCATTCTACACGAGTGTCATCACGATCAGATATAAATCCAAACATAGACCAGTAATTGAGGGTGCTTCTCCAGTAGTTATTGAGTATGTTGTAGTTATTGCACGGGTCATTATCTGTGTAAGTGAGAGATGATGAGATTAATACAATTTCAATGAGGAACTTCACATCCAAATTTGAATCAGTGAAACACAGTAATAATCATGAGATTCTTAAACCATTCATACACACTGTGTAATAGTGAAAAATTGTATGCATAAATATTGTCATTTAAACTGTAATGCAAATCTTTAATAAAAATTAGATAATTTTTAATAACAATCATATATTGGTTCATATATATTATTTACAACTTACTCAAGGTGATGGTGGATCCAGTGAATATATCTGGACTCAGAGTGGAAACCGCCTGTGAAATAGTGCTGACATCTAAAAAGAAGGAAATTCATGTCATGACAGAAATCATTTAAAAAAAGTTTGGAATACTTAAATGAGAAAAGTACAGTACCTGTGCAGTATCCCGAACACCAGATTTGTGGATTCACAAGTTCATAGACATAGTAATTGCCTGGACACGCTTTCACTCGGATGGGTCTTGACTTGTACTCACAGCAGCCACTCCAATAATTACCACAGACCTCCCTGATCACCACTCCATCCTCTATCTGAGGGTGAGGCTCATTGAGTGACAGAGTGCCGTATGTGTTACAGCTGTATGAACCAACACAGGTCTCTGACATCCGGATGTCCATTCCATAGTAGAAGAGCCGGTACCAGCCGTTCCAGGAGAAAGATTCATCACAAATGTAATCTCCACTTTCATTGTTGGCTCTCCAGGGACGATCCAGAGACTCATAGTTGTAGCAGGGATCACTGCTGGTGTTCTGGAAAGCAACTGTCATGGAGTTTGCAAAAGTATTATTAAAATTTTATATATATATATATATATATATATATATATATATATATATATATATATATATATATATATATAAATTAATATTTATTATTGTGTTTATAAATTATATGTAGAACTAAAGTGTGAATATATGCAATGAAAGTGCAAATTTGACATTACTTAATGAATAATGTATAGCTAATTATATCTTTGTTATCAGAGCATAGCCTTCTGAATTCCATGCCTTTAAAAGAATTCCTGAAATGTTCCACTGCTTTGTTGAACTAGAAATTTTTTTTTTTTTTTTTTTTTTTTTTTTTTTTTTTGCAACAGCTGGTCATACTCCAAACAACGCAGACAGTTTGGAGTCTATACATCCCATCATATATGATAAGCTTGGCCTGTGAGGTTCACCGCATTCAGTTCTCCGCAATGAAACAGTGAATTAATTTCTTCATTGATTGATACTGAACACGGTTACCAGTATTTAGCCCCGTACATGCATTTGCCAAGGTGTTAATGATAGTTTCATTCCATATATTCAGAGTTACATATACATATATTATACTTTATTATATTATATTAAACTTCATATTATAAATATAATAATTCCCTGAAAAGCAGTCTACAGTAGCTGACGGCAGCCTGCAGAACGCAGCAGAGCAACATCAGGGGCGGAGCTACATATGCCAAAATCTATGGAAATAAGTTTTATTCTGAGAAAAAACCTTGACTGCAGATAGGCACAAGAGGATGGTGGAGTAATATTAAGATGTGTTCATATAAACCGTGTATATTAATTATTGAACAAATAGCCTTAAATAAAAAATAAAAAAAAAAAAATAAATCATTACAAAAATCTTAAAGATAAGAGTTAATATTGTACCTGCACAGTACATCGGCCGGGGGGCTGATATGATGGGTTTGACAAATTCATAGACGTAATAATCTCCTGGACAGGCTTTGACTTGGATGGGTGTGGAACTGTGGGCGCCACACTGACGGGAAAACCCCAACCACCACCATGAATTTGTTCCCAAGACTTCACGGGTCACCACTCCATCCTCAAGAGTTGGATGAGAACCGTTGAGATACAGTCCAGTTCCACCACCACATCTCACATAACTCACACACCACTCAGACATCTGGGCACTGTCTCCATTCAAATACAGCCGATACCAGCCACTCCATTCAACAAGGCTGTCGTCATATCCAGAGTTTTGGCTTTTGTGTATGTCTCTCCAATATTCATCAAGAGTGGTATAATCATGGCATGGATCAGAGATGGAAGTTGTAGATTCTGAGAGAATAAAGAAGAAGAAAAAAAAGAAAAGAAAAAACATTCACTCATTGACAGAGGTGGCAAAAACAAGAGTACAGGTATGAAAGATATTGGGATGGATAAAGGGGATGGATTGGATAAACTGACTAAACCTACAACATCTTTTATACCCTCTCTCGCTAATTTAAAAACAATTGACCCTAGATCTCAACTGAGTGATTTCTAGGAATTTATATTTGTTTTCACTGAATAGAAATGACAATGTTATTCTTTGTTTTGGAACTTTGATGATAAATGTGAGATTCAAATATTTAAGCAAAATTATTTTCAAACAAAAAGGGAACAAAGATCATCCTCAGTTAATTAAAGAGTGTGATGTTGTGCTGTATGAATAATTCAAAATAATGCTTAAAATAAACAAATGAATAAATAACAGTACAAATGTAAATGACAAATAAGGGTTTGTAAAAATATATATTTCATTCTTTTTCCCATCTAGACCCATAAACTACTGTACATTCTTTAGTGCATTCCCTTGATAAGACAAAATAAAAATTATATATATTTTCAATATATTTGTAACATATGACATGACATTATCATTTTCATGTCTGCTATCATCTCTCTTTTGGTCTCTTTCTCTTACCCCTTTTCCAGCAGAATGCACCGGGTGCTAGTTCAGAGCCAGTGCTAGTGCCAGTTCGGTGCTAGTGACGAGCCTTCTAAGAACTGGTTTGCCTTTCCATGGGCTAGAGAGCCACCACAGAGAAAGGTCTAAGGTCACTGTATACATCTCATCCTTCTCAGCAACACTAGTGAGGCAGCGGGAAACACAAACACTGAAACTAGGGCTGCCACTAACGACTATTTTTATATCGATTAATCTATTGACCAATTTATCGATTAATCAATTAATCTATCGAGTAATTTATCATGATATTTTTCAACAATTTTACTTAAAAACATTTCATTTAACTTGCAACTTTGGGATTCAGTAGTGTACTATAAAAAAGTATAAATGTAAACAAGCCCTTGACAAAATGTAAAACTAAAGAGTAAAAAAAGAGTACCTTTTATATAAAAAGGTATAAATTTATAAACCAACATAAAAAAGAGAATATCAGCAAATACTTTTTATATAGAATAGTGTTGTCACGATACCAAAATTATGACTTTGATACGATGCCAGACTAAAATACCCCAATACTGATACTGAATCGATGCCACAGCAAAAACAGTAAAACCCTAAAAACACATTTGGGCAGCATGTTCCTGCCTTGCTTTTTGACCACCCCCTTCTTTATTGAAAAATAATAATAATAATAATAATAATAACTATACATGCCAGTGTGAACATCCTTACAGAGATGTTTGCAACAATCACATTAACACTAACCACTATTCTGAAGAGGTTGGGATGACCGAAATCTTATTTCATGATACAAGTAATTTAATATTTTTAAATGTAATTTTATTATTACAATATAGATATTTAATTAATTTTTTTGTTGTTTTTTAAATAAGCCAAAATGTAAATTACAAACAATATGACAAAAACAGTGCTTTATTTTCAGCTACAGTAGCTCTAATTAACAGTAGCATTCAAGAAAGAAATTAAATAATCAAATGTAAAGACAAAAATGCATAGTCTGCATAGTCACTCTGTTAATTATCTATACACTGATTCTTAATAAATATATTAACGTTATTCAGTCCAGCATGGGGTGATTTTTATTTTTATTTTCTTTTGTTGTTTGATTAACATTAATCACACAGAATATTAGGTCCGCCCTTTAAGAGTTGCACGGACCAAATTCATTGTAACACATCTGATTTCTCACTCAACTCTGTATACGTTCACTAAAGACATACCCGACTGTGTTTACCTCATGGCTTTATGCTCCTACATCGGCATCAAAACACAGCGAATCCAACGCATTGTAGAGCTCACCGTGATTTGTATAGGAGGAGATTACAACTGAGCAGCTATTAGCTCGATTAGCTGCTATTTCAAAAATGGCAGTCACAAGTTTGTGTTTGTCTTGTTGGTCATGGTAACCCCGCCCCCAGCTGTTGATGCAAGCGGTTCTTACTTCTAGACCAGCAATGTTTTGGTGCTACTTAAGAACCACTTTTCCTGGTTCAGAGCTGGTGCTTTGGGAGTGGAAAGACAAAGAACCGATTTGAAACTAGGCTCTGGCACCGAACCAGCACAAGCACTGCCTTGATGGAAAAGGGGTATCTCTCTCTTGTTGGTTTTTCAGGTCCTGCTGTTCCTGCTCTGACTAGCAGGTGAAGTCTAATTTCACCTGTTCATCATTACCATCTCATTATCTTCCTGCATATACGTACACCTTGGCCGTTTCTCAATATGTGTTCTTATGAAACGTAATCAGTCAATGCCCAAGTACTGTTTCCAATTCAAAGTTCATATCTAGCCAAGTACAGTTCAAATCCCCGGATGTGTCCTTGTTCCGCCCCTTTTATCGAGGATGCATCAGAAGGTGACTTGTTTGGACTCAAGACAGACAGGTATCCCAGAATGCCTGAATTAATATCTAGTTCAGAAAGTTATTCTTCACAACTTTGTGAGAGCTGATAAAGATTGTACTACTGTCGGTTTGTTAATAATTTTGAATTAATTATTTAAAAGATATTCTGCAGCCTACTGATTTGGCATATATATTCGTAGTTAATTGCAATCCATTGTTGTTGATTATATATATATATATATATATATATATATATATATATATATATATATATATATATATATATATATATATATATATATATATATATATATATATATATATAGTACAAATACTTAGATACTTAGATACATTTCCCTTTTGGGTGATTTGGAGATTTATAATTTGATCATAAAATGTTACGATTAGTGATAAATAATTAAATAGGCCCATAAATAGGCCATGTCTATTTTTTCTTTTTTTTCCTATACAGCTCTTCCTCATTCTCCTCGATTCCTCCCAGCCCCTCTCTTAAAGAGACCCATGATAACACATAACCACACCACATATGTTAGATTAAAATTTCTCTTCCGAGCACGAACAGTAACAGCATGTCTTCTCATGAAAAGCATCTTTATCAGATGCTCACTAGCGCCAACTCCTGTCACAGAACACGTGCTTTAGTGATGTGATCCTGAGAGTATAATAAAGGATATTCTAATAATTGTCTAGTTTTCTGTTTGCCTGCTTAGAGAATCTTATTTTGATATTATTTAATTCTGTTGTATTTTCAGTTCATTGCTCCTGTTTTCTTTGGTTTCTAAGTCATTGTTTGTTTCTGTAGATTTGAAGCAAACTGTTTAGTTTGCTCATTTAGTCTTGTGTATTTATAGCCCTGAGTTTTAGTCTTTTGTTGGCTGATTTCGTCTTCATGTGGATAGTTTGTTCTCATATGTTTTTGAGTTCAGTTATCTTCTTAATAAAAACAGTACTGCTGCATCTAAATCCTGCTTCCTCACTGCTCTTCAACTGTGGCAAATATGTATAACATGCAATGTATTATTTTTATAAGTAGAGGTAGTAATAGTGGGCTACTCTTTATTCTGCTCTTACAGGATCCAATCACTAAAGCACGCATGTTCAGGTGTGTGACAAGATGGCGCTAGTGAGCATCCGATAAAGATAAAGCCACTTTTCATGCAAAGAAATCATGCTGTTCAGTTGTGCTCTGAAGCGAAATTTTGAGTGTTATTGTTTTGATGGGTAAGCTAACTGAGGTGACATTGCTGCAGACTATGTTTTTCAGGTGTTAGGGTTAGGTTAGGGTTAGGGTTATTAATTGTGTAATCGCTGTGTAAGTTTGTAGGTATCATACACAAATAACCGCTCCGGCGCTTCCTCGGACGGTTCTGTCACGTGCAGGTAACGTTACTGTAACTATAAAGTGTGTATGGTCAGATGCTCAGGTTACAGTGGCCATGATATCATGATATCAAAATAATTATTGAATGCATATTGATATGTTAATGTTCAAGTTTAAAATTGTGTTTACGGATACAATGCATCAACACTAAAATATTTGATCAGAAAAGATTCTGTGTGCGCATTAATAACATGATTCACATGTGTTCAGGTTCACTTTCACAGGTTATGACATTAAAGTTCACAAGTAACTATATTGGAATTTAAAAATATATATATATTTTAATAAAAACTATTAATATTTCATTGCGTTATGGTTGTAATCTTGTTTTTTTGTTTGTTTTTTTAAATAAAGTCTGATAATTTCACCTCGATAAGCAAGAAATCAGTTTTATACACTGCTGTGGATAGGCATGAGCCTTTTGTGGAATATCATGGGTAAGACTTTAACTTCTGGTTAGAAGAAAAGTGTCAGTCATGAGATATCAATGAGAAAACCACACATACAACACACTTTAGTACCACTATGACAATTTTTGCTGCATCATGAAATAAATCAGGAATATGGTTTTGAGTTAAATAAGTGTGAATAAATACATTTATTAAGCATATATAACATGTGAGTTAAAAAGGGCTCACTATTTGGCAGGTATTGTGTTAAAGTCACTCTTTTTATTCATGCAGTTATAATTGCTTATCAATGATTCATAATGCATTTGTAAATGAGTTATTAGTCATTAACAAACACCTTTATAAACCCTTTGCAAAGGAACCTTAATGTTAAATGTTACTGATATTGTTTTTTTAGTTATATATACAAATGTACATAAATTATTTTCATAAATTAACACCACTTTTATTATGTTTTTTGTTTTGTTTTTTTGCTGTTCAGACTGCAAAGTACTGTACCTTCAATACATTCCTTGAATGAGCAAATATTGCTTTTTTAATTTTCGATTTCAATATAATTTGTAATATTGGAAAATGTTACATATGTAAAATAAAATCCAATATAACACATTATATTACCAGTTGTAATGGCCATGGTTGTAGTCTCTGTGGTTTCGATTGTGGTTGTCTCTGGTATAACAGTAGTAGGGTCTATGCTGCTTGCTGAAAAAAAAGAAAAAGGATAGACTTTTACATTAAAACAACTCTTACATATACAGAGGTCACATGTAAACATAATTACCTTAATGTTTGTAACTCATTCATAAATTGTTCACACATGTGTTCACTTTACATTAAGGTTAATTTTCACAGGTTATTAATGTTTATAACTCAATAAATTATATATATATATATATATATATATATATATATATATATATATATATATATATATATATATATATATATATATATATATATAGTAATTAGTTACTTTTATAATGATGTAACTCAGTTACTAACTCAGTTACCATTTGTGAGAAGTAACTAGTAACTATAACTAATTACTTTTTAAAGTAACATGCCCAACACTGCACATAACCAATACATATTTAGAAAGCCAACACTGAGAGTTTACAGTTCAAGACTATATATTATTAAGAATATATTTTTAAATGTATAAAAATGTTATGAGAATGTAGTATAACCACAACTAAAGTGAAGCCACAAGTGTGCTCATGCTTCATTTCAAATCTGAGGATAATATCTAAAAAATTATGAATTCTACAAAGCATTTTGTCAGACCATGAAGAGAAAGCAAAGATAAGGCTAAGATAAGATGCTAATCAAATAAGTTATTGGCCTGCAAACACCCACTGCAGTCTTTTGTCTAATGTCTGATGAGGAGAATAGCTCAATTAATGCTCTATTGTTCTCAAGCGACACACATTTTACACCTTTGTAGGTATGAGACTTAATCATTATTCTTTTGTTTGTATTCAGCCATTATAGCCTTTATTCTGGCAAGATGGCTTGCCCATTAACAGCACTTTACAGTAATCCACATATTATCTGAAGTATTTTCTAGAAAACAAACAAACTAAAATCATATCCTTGGAACCTTATGTGAATTAGTGTAACTAACTAAATAAATAAATAAATAAATAAATCCTGGTACAACAGGTGCATTAGAGCTGATGTTAGCATAAAGCTACATAACACAATTTAAAAGATTAACATTACACTTTCACTCAAAACTCACTTTTAACGAACATTGAGTGTTTGAATTACCTTCCTGTCACAATCTAATGGGGATTTCATTCATATGATGATGTTAAAATATGTTATATTTAACATTTTATATGGAGCTCATCACTACACCTGCTTAACATTTATAATGAAAAATCCATTATTGATATAAAAATATTCGAACTCACATGAAAGTCACACAAAAACCTTATGCCATAATTATCGTGTGTATATTATCTTCTTATTTCACGTGAAGAAAAGTAGAACTGGTTTGTTCTAACAGAGTACGGGACGAAGAAGTGAACAGAGGACAGCGTAATGCAGTATTGGGCAGTATTGAGTCGCGTAAGATGATTGACAGCTCCAGATATCGAACGCGTGATGACTCATATCTGATGCAAATCAGGAAGAGAGAGAGAGAGAGAGAGAGAGAGAGAGAGAGAGAGAGAGAGAGAGAGAGAGAGAGAGAGAGAGAGAGAGCTGTGATCGCTCTTTCAGCTCTTCAGATTGGATAATTCAGTGGGAAATGAATAGAAATGGTATTCTATATGATGAAATATTTTGCAAACGTGATAATAAATCAATATTTCTCCAAATATGTGCACTTTTGAACTGAGAGCCATAGCAAACACTGTTCATTGCAGCTGTGTGGACACAACTGAACCGCAACAGACGAGAGAGAGAATTCATATCCGTGTGAATTAAGACATTAATGTAACGGCAACCCTGTTTATGATAAAACTGGGTTGCAGTTACATTAATTTCTAAATTTATGTCAGGAGTGCAAAATAATCAATCTGTTATGAACAATATTTTGAATTGAATATCACACAGATATGAATTCTCTCTCTCGTCTGTTGCGGCCCTAGATTACTTTTGTTCAACATTCACTGCCCGTTCACTACTCACTGCACAGAGTGATGTGTTAACAAGCAGTGAATGTTGAACGACAGTAATTACCATTAAAGGGGTTAATGGTTTATATCTTAATTTAAGAAAGCTGTAGAGAAGTGGACACCATTTATTTTGTATATATTTTTCTCCTGCTTGTACTGAGAGAGGAAGTTCATTTTAGTTGCATGCCTTTTGTTTGCATCTTTATGTTGTGTTTAGGTTTAGTTTACTAAAATAGTTAGACTTCTTTTGTTAGTTATTCTGGCATTGCCCTCTCCTGAAGTTAACTATTGCTTCCAGGTTAGATCTTTAGTTACAGTTTTCCTGTGTTCCCTAAATCATTTTTATGGTTGATTATGTAAAATTGTGTTTTGTTGAATAGTGCTGGGACAGGAGACTGAGCCTGTGAAACGTTTAATTTGTTTAGTTTATTTAAATTATTTAATTTTAATTTTTACTGTTCCTTCTCATCTACCCTAGACAGGGGAGGCGGTAACAAACCTGTAAATTTTACAATTTTTACAATGCTACTTAAATCACGCTATTTTGTACACTTTACACATACTGGCATCCACCATAATAACACTGATGGTAAAGAGAAAGACAAGATGAACCAAATTACATCACAAGTAGCTTTTACACAAGCTGAGGTAAATACTAATATAAAGATGCACGCAGTGCCATACACACAAACACAAAACACCATCATGATAACACACAACACTAAAGTAATACAATAAACAACAAAATATGTAACATAAAACCCTAACGTATATAACTGATAAGGAAAAAAAAGAAAAAAAAAACTAAGAAGAAACATAATTATTACAATTAAAAACATCAAATGGGAATTGCCACACAGGGAATTCTGAGAATGTCAGTTTACAGTTTTTCACTGTAAATTATAAGAAGATTTATTCTTTTTTATTTCCAAAAATGTATATTTAACAGTATTTACTGAAATGTAATGTTAGATCTAATACAGTTTTCCCTGTATATAGTCAGGGAATGACTGTTAATTAATTAACAAGTTTTTGCAGTCTTTTACTATTGAAAAAAATGCAGCTAAAATATTATGAGAAGGTTTTATATTAATAGGAAAACTCTTTCACCATATGAATTCTTTTTACTACTTTTATGTCTATATTTTTAATGGAAAACAAATGATGAATTGAAGATTAGATGAATGATTGTACCTGTTGTTGTTGATGTTTGTCCATTGGTTCTTTCACCTGTTAAATACACAATATAAGCATAATTATTTATTAATAGGAAAACATTCAGCTATTTTACATGACAGATTATGAAACACTCACCATTAATGAGCAGCAGTGACACACACAGTGAGATCAGAAACCTCATTGTGACGAACGGCACCTGCACACACACATATACAACACACACACATTAAATACGTTTCATATATGTTGTTTTATTTTATTCTTTCTTTGTTGTGCACATAAAACAACTACAATATGAAAAGATGAACTATACAAAATAAAAGAAACAAAAATTTACAAAATAATTTAGATCTATCAAAATCTGGTGAAACAGAAATACCTTTACCTCAGCTCAGATGCTGCTGCAGGGCAAACTCAGGAGATTCTCTCTTCAGCAGCTCAGTACAGTGATGCTGAACTGCAGCTCTCGTAATCTCATCAGTGCCTTTATTAACTGTGGGTGGATCTTTACTGGAAAAAGAAGTAATTTCTCAACAATAGCTTAAACCAGTTTTTCATTTTTCATATGACATTGAGATATTTGTTATTTGAACTTATAGTTTCCTTGTGTGCACCTGCATTCAGAAAGACATTCTTTCACTCGGTGTTTGAATAGATGGGAATCTAGATGGAATGATGACGGATCAGTTTGATTTGTTTAGCACTTTTTTCCAAAAGTTAATGTACAAAAATAGAACCTTAAAACACCCAGTGAGTGACTCGAGTGTCACTGGAAAGATTCATGTTAATTTAAGGATGGGAATTCTTTATTAGTTTAAATAATGGTCACATTAAAAGCTTTAGCGTTCATAAGACAGAAGGATTCATGGAAGGATGCAGGCAGTGGTCAAACAAGACCGGGTTTGTGAGATGTGCAAACTAGCAAGATCTTAACCAGAATGCAGAAATGCATATCAAATGTTTTTTGTTTTTTTTTGGTTTTTGTTAGTTTCATTATAAAAAACAAACAAACACCTCAAACCTAAACCCTAAAGTAAACTGTAATGTCTTTTAAAACGGCTGGGAAATGGCATGCTATAGTTTGCAGATTAGCATTAGACAAATAATATGTGTCTAATATTTGGGTATCGACAATGAAGGGAAAACACAATGAGAAACAGCAACATTTACCTAGTTCTGGCATGAAACTCTAGATGGTGCAGACTGATAGATCTTTAACATTTGGTAGCATTACATCTACATAGCACTGCTGATCGGTTGCTGTTGCATCAGCGGCCTATGAGCTGCGGCTCAACATTCAAACAAATACTGGTAGTGTTGGTGTTAGCTGTATGCAACTCGCTTTTAGATTTTTACAAGTTAGAAATGTTGTAAACTAGCATCATGTCAACAGTTGCATGAGTGAATCACTGAAGCATATAAGCAGCAGTGTTTATTGCATGTGTTTATGCAGCAGCAATCTATTGTATGTTATTGCTGTTTTATACGCTGTTTAGCATGGCTATAAAGTTATATAAGCATTATAAAAGTGCTTTAAATGCCCATCACCATATTTAGTGGTATAACTTTAATGACGCATTAATTTATTTCCAAGAGCAATGTTTTCAATAGCTATGCTAAATGTGTGTGATTCAGATGCTTGTTGTGTCTGAGTCACGTTAAATGAACAATCAATAATAATAATAATTTGTTACATTTATGGTAACATTTTCTGGTAACTCAAAATGCTTTACAAGGGGGAATCTCCTTAACCACCACCAATGTGCAGTACCACCTGGATGATGCGACAACAGCCATATTGCACCAGAATGCCCAGCACACACCAGCTTATTGGTAGAGAGGAAACAGAGTGATGAAGCCAATCAGTATATAGAGATGATTCAGAGGCCATGATGGACAGAGACCTGGATTACACCCCTACTCTTTTAATGACCACAGAGAGTCAGGACCTCAGTTTAACGTCTCATCTGAAGGACAGTGCTTGTTACAGTATAGAGTCTCCATCACTATACTGGGGAGTTAGGACCCACACAGACCACAGGTTGAGCACCCCCTGCTGGCCTCACTAACGCCTCTTCCAGCAGCTACCTAGTTTTCTAAGGAGGTCTCCCATCCAGGTACTGACCAGGCTCAACCCTGCTTAGCTTCAGTGGCCATATCACCCTGTAGCCTCAGACTGGTTTCCCAGTAAACTAAGTGTCATGTTTAAGTGACATGTTTATAGTCTTGTGGAGTTATTTACTAAGCATAAGCTGAAGTGTTATGCAGTTGTGTCTACACAGCAGCAAATGGTCTATTGTTTGTGTCTCTGAGTATACCGTACACTGTCTAAGCTATGGATAAGAAGATTAAAGTAAAATAAGAATTCCATTTAGCAGGGTACATGTTTAGCTGCATAAAAATAATGACACATTCTTTTATTTCAAGTGCAATGTTTCTTTAGCTATGCTTAACATGTATATGCAGTGTCAGAGCATACTCCTGTCTTTCATTATGGCTCCTAATAGCTTTTCATTTATCACATAAAAGTATAAGGGTTATGAAATCATTATCAAATGACTTAATTGATGGTACTTGCTCAGGTGGCTACTGGGTTTCTTATCTTTATCAGCATCCAGCATTAAATCTATTGCTCAAGAAAACACATAGCCTTAGGTCACTACTGCTAAGCCATTCACCAAGGTAGCCAAGGCACACATAACCTTAGGTTACTAGTGCTAAGCCTTTTGACATGGTAGCCAAGGCACAAATAGCCTTAGGTCACTAGTGCTAAGCCATTTGGCAAGGTAGCCAAGGCACAAATAGCCTTAGGTCACTAGTGCTAAGCCATTCGGCAAAGTAGTCAAGACACACATAGCCTTAGGTCACTAGTGCTAAGCCAGTCGGCAAGGTAGCCACTGCACGGTGAACCTTAAGTCACTAGTGTAAATCCGAGTGGCACGATAGCCAAGGCACGCAAGGCATAGCCTTGGGTCACTAGTGCTAAGCCGGTCTACATGGTAGCCAAGGCACGATTAGCCTTAGGCCACTACAGCTAAGCTGGTCGCCAAGGTAGCCAAAGCATGGTTAGCCTTAGGTCACTATAGTGTTAAGCCGGTCGACATGGTAGCCAAGGCACAGTTAGCCTTAAGTCAAGTCACCTTTATTTATATAGCGTTTTTTTACAATGCCAATTGTTTCAAAGCAGCTTCACAGTGTTAACAGGAAAATAATGCAACAGAATTTGATTCGGCAGTACAGTTGCTCTGGTGAAAACGGTGATGTTATCCAGCTAATTTCAATTATTATATAGTGTCAATAGTTAAGTCACTAGTGTTAAGCTGGTCAGCAAGGTAGCCAAGGCATGCATAGCCTTAGGTTACTAGAGCTAAGCCAGTCGGCATGGTAGCCAAGGCATGGTTAGCCTTAGGTCACTAGTGCTAAGACGGTCGGCAAGGTAGCCAGGGTACACATAACCTTAGGTCACTAGTGCTAAACCAGTCGGCAAGGTAGCCAAGGCACAGTTAACCTTAAATCACTAGTGTTAATCCAGGCGGCAAGGTAGCCAAGGCACGCATAGCCTTAGGTCACTAGTGCTAAGCCGGTCTGTATGGTAGCCAAGGCACGGTTAGCCTTAGATCATTACACCTAAGCCAGTCAGCAATGTAGCCCAAGCACGGTTAGCCTTAGGTCACTAGTGTTGCCGGTCGGCAAGGTAGCCAGGGCACACATAGTCTTAGGTCACTAGTGCTAAGATGATCGCCAAGGTAGCCAAGGCACGGTTAGCCTTAGGTCACTACAGCTAAGATGGTCGCTAAGGTAGCCAAGGCACAGTTAACCTTAAGTCACTAGTGTTAAGCTGGTCAGCAAAGGCATGCATAACCTTAGGTCACTAGTGTGCTAAGCTGGTTGACAAGGTAGCCAAGGCATGATTAGCCGTAGGTTACTAGTGTTAAGCTGGTCAGCAAGTTAGCCAAGGCACAGTTAGCCTTAGGTCACTAGTGCTAAGCTGGTCAGCATAGTAGCCAAGGCACAGTTAGCCTTAAATCACTAGTGTTAAGCCCGTTGGCAAGGTAGCCAAGGCACGCATAGCCTTAAGTCACTAGTGCTAAGCCGGTCTACATGGTAGCCAAGGCACGATTAGCCTTAGGCCACTACAGCTAAGCTGGTCGCCAAGGTAGCCAAAGCATGGTTAGCCTTAGGTCACTATAGTGTTAAGCCGGTCGACATGGTAGCCAAGGCACAGTTAGCCTTAAGTCAAGTCACCTTTATTTATATAGCGTTTTTTTACAATGCCAATTGTTTCAAAGCAGCTTCACAGTGTTAACAGGAAAATAATGCAACAGAATTTGATTCGGCAGTACAGTTGCTCTGGTGAAAACGGTGATGTTATCCAGCTAATTTCAATTATTATATAGTGTCAATAGTTAAGTCACTAGTGTTAAGCTGGTCAGCAAGGTAGCCAAGGCATGCATAGCCTTAGGTTACTAGAGCTAAGCCAGTCGGCATGGTAGCCAAGGCATGGTTAGCCTTAGGTCACTAGTGCTAAGACGGTCGGCAAGGTAGCCAGGGTACACATAACCTTAGGTCACTAGTGCTAAACCAGTCGGCAAGGTAGCCAAGGCACAGTTAACCTTAAATCACTAGTGTTAATCCAGGCGGCAAGGTAGCCAAGGCACGCATAGCCTTAGGTCACTAGTGCTAAGCCGGTCTGTATGGTAGCCAAGGCACGGTTAGCCTTAGATCATTACACCTAAGCCAGTCAGCAATGTAGCCCAAGCACGGTTAGCCTTAGGTCACTAGTGTTAAGCCGGTCGGCAAGGTAGCCAGGGCACACATAGTCTTAGGTCACTAGTGCTAAGATGATCGCCAAGGTAGCCAAGGCACGGTTAGCCTTAGGTCACTACAGCTAAGATGGTCGCTAAGGTAGCCAAGGCACAGTTAACCTTAAGTCACTAGTGTTAAGCTGGTCAGCAAAGGCATGCATAACCTTAGGTCACTAGTGTGCTAAGCTGGTTGACAAGGTAGCCAAGGCATGATTAGCCGTAGGTTACTAGTGTTAAGCTGGTCAGCAAGTTAGCCAAGGCACAGTTAGCCTTAGGTCACTAGTGCTAAGCTGGTCAGCATAGTAGCCAAGGCACAGTTAGCCTTAAATCACTAGTGTTAAGCCCGTTGGCAAGGTAGCCAAGGCACGCATAGCCTTAAGTCACTAGTGCTAAGCCGGTCGACAAGGTAGCCAAGGTACACATAGCCTTAGGTCACTAGTGTTAAGCTTGTTGGCAAGGTAGCCTCAGCACACGTAGCCTTAGGTAACTCGGATTAAGCCAGTCGTCAAGGTAGCTCAGACACACATAGATGGTAAAACATGCGGTCCCATTTAAAAATAAAAATAAAAACAGTACATGTATCTTGCCAATGGATCTGCTTGTTTTGGGGTGTATTTTGTTGTGCCGTTGCACAACAGCTTTATTGCCATTGGCTGTACAACCTGTAAATGATCCGATTAGATGTATGTGTTTCCTCTTGTCTCATGCTTTGTTGGGGGGTTAATTCATGCATGTTGCATGTGTTACATGCTCACAACAATGTCTGTGAATGTATTGGCAGTAGCGAGTCTCAGTACGTGCTCTGCAGCAGCAGCATAGCAGATCTATTCTGTCAAGAATCTCTATTACCATACCAATCTCCCGAGAGTTGTCATGACAGAAATACTAATCATGGAACCTAATTTACAAAGACTGCAGAGAATACATAAAATAAGGCCAAACAGACAAATGTTGGTACATTCCTATAGCAAGAACATGTCATAATTTTCATATATGTATACATTTAAAATATTGTTTGAATTGACACAACATTGATCATAAGACGATTAATGGTCGATCATTTATTTTAAAATAAACAATCAGCTCTCGCCTCTGTTCTTGGAAAGTTTAAGGAAGTGAACACTATATTCACGGGTTTACCAGAGGAGCAACAATTATACTCTTTAGGAGTGTCCCACATTCCTCACCTGCACATTAGACTACAAACCCGATTCCAAAAAAGTTGGGACACTGTACAAATTGTGAATAAAAACAGAATGCAATGATGTGGAAGTTTCAAATTTCAATATTTTATTCAGAATACAACATAGATGACATATCAAATGTTTAAACTGAGAAAATTTATAATTTTAAGGGAAAAATAATATAATAAAATAATGATTTTAAATTTCATGGCATCAAGACATCTCAAAAAAGTTGGGGCAAGGCCATGTTTACCACTGTGTGGCATCCCCTCTTCTTTTTATAACAGTCTGCAAACGTCTGGGGACTGAGGAGACAAGTTGCTCAAGTTTAGGAATAGGAATGTTGTCCCATTCTTGTCTAATACAGGCTTCTAGTTGCTCAACTGTCTTAGGTCTTCTTTGTGGCATCTTCCTCTTTATGATGCGCCAAATGTTTTCTATGGGTGAAAGATCTGGACTGCAGGCTGGCCATTTCAGTACCCGGATCCTTCTTCTACGCAGCCATGATGTTGGAACATGATGTTGTCATGTTGGAAAATGCAAGGTCTTCTCTGAAAGAGACGACGTCTGGATGGGAGCATATGTTGTTCTAGAACTTGGATATACCGTTCAGCATTGATGGTGCCTTTCCAGATGTGTAAGCTGCCCATGCCACACGCACTCATGAACCCCATCCCATCAGAGATGCAGGCTTTGAACTGAGCGCTGAGAACAACTTGGGTTGTCCTTGTCCTCTTTAGTCCGGATGACATGGTGTCCCAGTTTTCCAAAAAGAACTTCAAATTTTGATTGGTCTGACCACAGAACAGTTTTCCACTTTGCCACAGTCCATTTTAAATGAGCCTTGGCCCAGAGAAAACGCCTGCGCTTCTGGATCATGTTTAGATATGGCTTCTTTTTTGACCTATAGAGTTTTAGCCGGCAACGGCGAATGGCACGGTGGATTGTGTTCACCGACAATGTTTTCTGGAAGATTCCTGAGCCCATGTTGTGATTTCCATTACAGTAGCATTCCTGTATGTGATGCAGTGCCGTCTAAGGGCCGGAGATCACGGGCATCCAGTATGGTTTTCCAGCCTTGACCCTTACGCACAGAGATTGTTCCAGATTCTCTGAATCTTTGGATGATATTATGCACTGTAGATGATGAGAACTTCAAACTCTTTCCAATTTTTCTCTGAGAAACTCCTTTCTGATATTGCTATACTATTTTTGGCTGCAGCATTGGGGGAATTGGTGATCCTCTGCCCATCTTGACTTCTGAGAGACACTGCCACTCTGAGAGGCTCTTTTTATACCCAATCATGTTGCCAATTGACCTAATAAGTTACTGCTCTCTCTTTCCAATAAATCAATGGATTGTGCATTCTGGGCAAAAATAAGTTGCAAATTGGTCCTCCAGCTGTTCCTTATATATATATTTAACTTTTCCGGCCTCTTATTGCTACCTGTCCCAACTTCTTTGGAATGTGTAGCTCTCATGAAATCCAAAATGAGCCAGTATTTGGCATGACGTTTCAAAATGACTCACTTTCAACATTTGATGTTATCTATATTCTATTGTGAATAAAACCTCATAAAAAGTTTATGAGATTTGTAAATTATTGCATCCTTTTTATACTGCTCCATGCTGTTGAAACATTTTTTTCTTCACAAACAAACATATTTTTGTTGTTTTCTGAACAAAAATATGCTAAAAAAAAAAAAAAACAGTAAACTGAAAAATAAAATTGCATCCTCCCTCTTCCTCTTCATCTTCCTCTCTCTGCAACGTTCTCTCTCCATTGTTGTTGTAAAAACCTGTGATCTTTTCATAGTGCTTACATCCTGATTGAAGTGTTACAGTTTTTCTCAATTGCTAAAACACAATTTCTGAAACCTTGCTCCATTTTCTGAAAATGTTAAACACAAAACCTCACCTTCAAGCACTATTTACAAAACCTCTGACTCCTCATGCAAAATGAAACTTTCGTTTCAAAACAGTTTTACCTGTGTTCAGAATCAAACACTGCTCTCAAATCATAAAGTGATCAAAATGATATACACTATCAAGCAGTCAGTAAACAATACACCAAAAATAGAAAACACATTGTTCAAAACATAGTTCTCAGGAGAAGTACATTTTACATTTACATTTTACATCCAGTCATTTAGCAGATGCTTTTATCCAAAGCGACTTACAAATGAGAGCAATAGAAGCAACTAAAAACAGTCAAGGGCAACAATATGCAAGTGCTGTAACAAGTCTCAGTTAATCTAGCACAGAACACATAGGATAGAACAATTTTTATTTATTTTTATATAAATGGCTACTGACTCGGCTGCTTGAATTGAGACAGGCAGGGCATTCCACCAGGTGGGAACGGTCCAGGAAAAGGTCCTTGTGAGGGATTTCATGCCTCTTTGGGATGGCGCCACAAGCCGCCGTTCACTTGCAGAATGCAAGCTTCTGGAGGGTGTGTAAGTCTGAACAAACGAGTTTAGGTATGTTGGTGCAGAGCCAGTGGTTGCCTTGTAGGTGAGCACCAGTTCCTTGAATTTGATTCGAGCGGCTATTGGCAGCCAGTGCAGACTGATGAAGAGAGGCGTGACGTGCGCTCTCTTCGGCTCGTTAAAGACCACTCTCGCCACTGCATTCTGGATCAGTTGCAAGGGTTTGACCGCTAGAAGAGCATTACAGTAGTCCAGTCTGGAGAGAACAAGAGCTTGTACCAAGAGTTGTGTGGCTTGTTCTGATAGGAAGGGTCTAATCTTCCTAATGTTGTGAGGCAAATCTGCAGGACTGGGTTGTTGCAGTGATGTGGTCAGTGAATTTTAGCTGGTCATCAATCACAACTCCAAGGTTCCTGGCTGTCATGGATGGAGTTATGGATGATGAACCGAGCTGAATGGAGAGAGTATGGTGAAGTGCTGGGTTGGCGGAGACCACAAGCAGTTCTGTCTTTGCCAGATTGAGTTGAAGGTGTTGTTCCTTCATCCAGGCAGAAATATCTGTCAGCCAGGCAGTGATACGAACACCAACTGTGGGATCATCTGGTTGAAATGAGAAGTAGAGTTGAGTGTCATCAGCATAGCAGTGATAGGAAAAGCAGAAAAGAAAGTTTCTGGATGACAGATCCCAGTGATGACATGTAGATGGAGAAGAGAAGTGGTCCAAGCACTGAGCCCTGGGGAACTCCAGTAGCTAGATGATGTGACTTAGACACTTCACCTCTCCATGACACCCTGAAGGACCTACCTGAGAGATAAGACTTGATCAGACTTGAGACATTTTTAATCTCAAAACAGGTTTCCTATTTTCCGTCATTGTCTTTTGATGAACGAAAACATGTTCTATCATAGTAGCTCAAAATTGATCAGAAATTACTACTCTGCTTTCCTCTTTGCAATTTTGTTTTTTGTTCTTCCTCCTCCTCTTCCTCTTTCTTGCCACTTAGAAAGCAAGTTCCTCCTCCTTTTCCTCCTTGTTGCCCACCTTGCATACATACTTGTCCTCATCCTCTCACATTGTTTCTTCTATCCATTCTCAGACTTTTTCCTTCCCATCTTCAAAAACCAGTTTGCTCTCTGAACTGGCTTATATTGGTTGTCACATCATTTGAAACAGGTTAAATAAATTTTGAGTGGTTGTGTTCAAGAGATTCAAGAGTTTTATTTGTCACATACACAGTTATATACAGAATATACAACCGGCAGTGAAATGTAAACAGGTCCGCTCCATGGACAGTGCAAATTCACAGTTAAAAACACAAGGAAGAAATTATAATAGAAATAGGATATAAAAAGTATTTATATATATATATATATATATATATATATATATATATATATATATATATATATATATATATATATATATATATATATATATATATATATATATATATATATATATGTCTATATCTGTAGAATTATAAATAATCAAGTCAAGAGAAAAAAAGGTAACAAATAAGGATAAAGTGGAATAAAATAATTGAAGTAGACTTTGCAGTGAGTAAACTGTAGACTTATAAATATGTGGTTAACAAATGTATAAAGAGTATAATGTGCAAACAGGTTTATGACAGGTTGTTACACAGTAACAACGAGAACAGAAAGTGCAGTGCAATGTCAGTGTATCGATGTTTATCCTGACGTGAAGTCACGTGATGTTAAGTTCAGGAGTCTGATGGCCTGGGGAAGAAGCTCCTCCTGAGTCTCTCAGTTTTGGCCATCAGGCTTCGGAAGCGCTTACCAGATGGTAGCAGCGTGAAATGAGGGTTTGCAGGGTGATTAGAGTCCTTGATGATCTTGGTAGCTCTACCTTTGCAGCGTTTGGTGTAGACGCCCTGCAGAGACGGGAGAGCTGACCCTGAGATACGCTCCGATAAGCGCACTACTCTTTGCAGGGCTTTGCGGTCATGACTGGTGCTGTTCCCATACCACGCTGTGATGCACTGAGTTAAAACACTTTCTATCGCCCCTAAATAGAAAGTTTTCAGGATAGCTGGTGAAACCCTGAATTTCCTCAGCTGGCGCAGGTGGTACAGTCTTTGCCTGGCTTTTTCACCTGTGTCTGAATGTGAGCAGTCCAGGTCAGGTCCTCGGAGATGTTTACTCCCAGGTACTTGAAGCTGCTCACTCTCTCTACTGGTGACTCGCTGATCATGAGGGGGAGTATGTCCGCTGCTGTCTCTTCCTGAAGTCCACAATCATTTCTTTGGTCTTGCCAACATTCAGAGAGAGACAGTTGTCCTGGCACCATGATGTTAGATGCTCCACCTCGTCCAAGTATGCCGTCTCATTGTTGTTGGAAATGAGGCCCAGGACAACAGTATCATCAGCAAATTTGATGATAGAGGTGGAGCTGTGTGTGGACAAACAGTCATGCGTGTAGAGAGAGTAGAGCAGGGGGCTCAGGACACAGCCCTGTGGAGCTCCCACACTCAGGGTGATGGAGGTGGAGGTGGACTGGCCTATTCTCACCACCTGAGGCCTGCCAGTGAGGAAGTCCTCAATCCAGTGGCAGAGAGAAGGATTCAGGCCGAGATCCAGGAGTTTGGAGGTTAGCTTGGTGGGAACTATGGTGTTAAAGGCTGAGCTATAGTCAATAAATAGCAGTCTTACGTAGTTCCCACTTTTGCTGTCGATGTGAGTGAGGGAGGAGTGGAGGACATGAGAGATGGCATCTTCAGTCGATCTATTGGGACGATAGGCAAACTGAAGAGGGTCCAAAGTGTCAGGAATGAAGGCGCAAATGGTGTTTTTAATGAGTCTCTCAAAGACCTTCATGACTATAGACGTGAGAGCCACTGGACGATAGTCATTTAGGCAAGAGGGTTTACTGTTCTTAGGGACAGGGATGATGGTGGATTTTTTGAAGGAGGTGGGGACCACAGATGTAGCGAGGGACTCATTAAAGATAGATGTAAACAACCCGGTGAGCTGATCAGCACAGGACCGCAGAACACGACCTGAAATACCATCCGGCCCAGCAGCTTTCCTGACGCCCACACGCTTTGAGTGCTCTCCGAACTTCATCCTCCGAGACAGAGATCACGTGATTGTTGCTGCTCTGAGTAATTTCCTCTAACGCGCCACTTGGCGGAGTCGCGTTGTCGCGGTTACAGTCAAAGCGAGCATAGAAAGAGTTTAACTCGTTCACGAGCAACGGATCAACGCTTGCCTCTGCAGAGGATTTAGATCCAAAGGAGCAGATGGACCTCAGACCTTGCCACATGCGCCGTGAGTCGTTGAGTTGGAAATGAGACTCCACTCGGTCTTTATAACGGAGTTTTGCGGCTTTAACTGCTCGTCTGAGAGCATAGCAGGACGATCTGTATTCATTCATATTCCCCAATAGGAGACCGGCGTTGTAAGCAGCAGTGCGTGCGTTCACTGCCGCGCGGATTGAATTGTCCACCCACGGTTTCTGATTTGAGAAGGACGTTATTGTTATTGTTTTGCGTGGCTTGCTCTGTAAGCGTGTTGATGAAGCAAAGCGCCACGCCTGTGAACTCGCTTACGCCAGCTGAACTCGCCGAACATGTCCCAATCCACATCGCCCAGAGCTGCCTGTAGCGCGGTCTCTGAGTGGGGTGACCAACGCTTAACTTCCCCGCTCACCGGGGTTCCTGGAGGAGCTTTTGTTTGTATTCGGGAGTGAGGAAAATGGCGGCATGATCCGATTTGCCAAACGCTGGAAGTGACCGCGCTTTATAGGCGTTCTTAAACGGAGAGTAGCAGTGATCCAGTGTGTTTGCTCCTCGTGTGGGGCAGGAGACGTGCTGATGAAAGTTTGGCAGGACTTTCTTTAGGTTTGCTTTGTTAAAATCGCCCGCGACAATGAATGCCGCGTCGGGATGTTGGTTTATGACGCCGCTGGCAACATCATGAAGGCCAGATAAAGCCAGCGCTGTGTCTGCCTGCGGTGGATGTAAACGGGCGGTCGCGACAACCGCAGAAAACTCCCTCGGCAGATAGAATGGGCGGCAAATGATTGTTAAATGTTCCAGATGAGGTGAGCAGGACCGCGAGAGAATGGTGATGTTCCTGGGATCGCACCATTTCTTGTTGATCATGAAACACACTCCACCGCTTTGGATTTACCGCCTCGGCTGTTCTGTCCATCCGAAAAACAGAGAAGTTCTCCGACGGGCGCCACAGCTGTGTCCGGGACCGCTGGCGTGAGCCATGTTTCGGACAAACAATAGATGTTACAGTCTCTCATGTCCCGTTGAAAACTTATCCTGGCTCTAAGATCGCCCATCTTATTCTCCAAGGATTGAACATTTGCTAGAAGAATGCTCGGGAGAGGAGGTCTGAATGCCCTTTTCCTCAGTCTGTTACGGATACCAGCACGTTTCCCACGGTGTTTTCTTTGTTCTACGCCGCTGGCTCTGGCCATTGTTCAACTCGGCGTTGCGAAGAATCTCAGATGGCCACAGAGGATCGGCGAAAGTGTCCTGAAACAGTCCAGTGTAGAGGTAACCAATGTCCAAAAGAGTTTTGCTGTCGTAGTAGATCAATGCAGATGATAAGTTTGTAAAAACTGAGAGTAAAAGAAAGTAAAATAGTAAATAAAAGCACAGTCTTCGCGGAGCGACCTGAACGGCGACCAAACACAGCGGCGCCATTTGAGTAATAGGTATTGATAGGTACTCCTATAGGTATAATAGGAGTAATTCCATCAATGACATTTGTTCTTTATTTATATTTGATTGTTGCCACTTGTGTTTACCAGTATGGATGACATGTGCATTAGAGTGCAGAATGTGTTTTGAGAATGAGAATGTGTTTAGAGTTTTTCTGAAAAGACTAAGTGAGATTTGCAAATTGTGTTTTACCATGCGAAATGGTTTAAGGTATTGACAACAGACTGCACAATTAGCTAAATGAGTTCAGGCAACTGAGAACTTTGTTCAGCCAATGGGTTTTAGTGTTTTAGCAATTGAGGCCTGGCATGACTCTGTATGTCATCATTTGGAACAACGTTGCCTTCCACCACTCTCGCCTTGTGAATGAATGGTTTGCAGCACAGCCCCGTTTGATGATACAATTCCTCCTTACATACTCTTCTTTTTCTGAACCCAATAGAGGAGTTCTTCTCTGCTGGAGATGGAAGGTGTATGATCACCGGCCATAAGAGAAGTTGTCCCTCCTGGAGGCAAAAAATATGGTTGCCTGGCAAAGGGGACTTTTGTGCAGGGGACTGCCAGGGATGGATACGCCATGCATTGTAAGGGAAATTAAAGAAAAATAAGATAATGTATATCTGTCATTCAAAAACCTGTTTGAATTATACCTGTTATTAAATATACTGGCTACGACATGATATACCAGGCCAAAGATTCTTTCACATGTTCAGCGTGTTAACCCTTAGAGACCAACCGAACACAATCAATAACTTTCATAGGTCAAAACTACATACAAAAGCAGTTTGTACTTTATCTTAATTTCTGCTTATCATACTTTATCTAATAGATCATGTTTGGCTGGAACATATTTGCATAGTTATTAATGGTTATTAATGTTACGCTCTCACACAACAGGGTCAATCGAGGACAGTGTGAAACATTGAGAAAATTGTAATATCTGTGAAAACAAGTGAAATTTGTTTATATTTTAATGAAATGTATTGTTTTCTTAAGAAATTGAGCCCAATGAATCAGTCATAGTGTGTTCAATGTCTTCAATGTCAAAACATTCAATGTTTTTTTCATTCTCTCTTGTTAAAATGGAAGAAAGTTGTACACATTAATTAATTTTTTAACAAGCTAAATAAATTAACATTAGTTAGTGTATTATGAAGCATGAATTAACAATGAGGAGTATATTTTAAATATTATTTAATAAATGCTTTGTTCATTGTTAATTTATTTTTTGCATTAAGTATAATTGAGTTGAGTTTTTATTTATACGCAGTACATCTGACACTACAGTATAGGTCAAAACTACATACAAAATCAGTTCACACTTTATCTTAATTTCTGCTTATACTTTATCATCTAATAGCTCATGTTTGGCAGGAACATATTCTGAATCTGAATCACACAATATGGACATTGACTACTGACATATTGCTGATTGTTTATGATCAAATGTAGAAATCGTTTAAGTATCTGAAGTACTGTAATATTTTCTTTTATAGTCTTTAGTAAATCTATTTAGCAATAGAAACACTTTCACACAACATTCAACAATATTATTATTATTATTATTATTATTATTATTATTATTATTAATAACAAAATTAATGCAGCAGTGTGTCTTAGAGGTCAACAGTTATTAGTGTTACGCTCTCACTCACACAACAGGGTCAATCGAGGACAGTGTCAGAACTGCCTGAATGTGAACTTGCTCTCTGTCCTACAAACCCTTTCATTTCAGTTTCTCTTCACCTTCTATAACTGGAAATTTAAAAAAACATTTTTTTTTTTTTTTTTGGGTAATCTGACCACCAACTGAACCTCACCCCATCTGGTGTTTTAAAAATAACAATTCAACCAGTGCTGCAACATTCTTCAAAGACCTGAAAGTAAAATAGCAAAACCCACAGAAAAACCCACAGGCAGTATGGCATCGGTTCCACATTAATTAAAATTACTCTAGACAATAGGCATGTAAAATGTTGTGGTGCTAAACTGAAAGTGTGTCAGGACACTCATCAGAGGAACAAGTAACAGCGTCAGAGAAGCACACAGACAAGAAGCCTCAGATACCTTCACTTGGTCTTTAACCCATTTATCTGTGAACAGGGAATATAATGCAATACAGTGAAATGTAATGTATTCATAACAGAAATCATCAGAAATCTTTATTACAAATAATTGAAATAAATGAAATGTTCACCTCTGTTCCCTCCAGACCACACCAGAGGACCCATGGATATGGAAGCACTGTCATGGAAGTCCAGAGACCTGCCCTCTCTCCGCTGGTGTCCAGAGTCACAGTCCTGATAGAGAAAAGAGCAACATCCAGCTGTGTGAATCCCTGTTAAATATCTCTCAACAACAAGATAAAGGAGTGCACAAAGTCTCCAGCAGAGGGCATCCCAAAAACAAATAAATATATAAAATAAAGTATTTTAGCAGCTTTGAACATTAAATCTTAACATCATACCAACCTTATGCATGTTAGTGTTTGATCACCAATGATTTGCAGATTTGTAAACCTTTATATGAATCAGTTACCCAGAACGTTTTACTAGATATGCGAGACCGGTGAAGGATGAGAGAGGACCAGGCCTGGACTTTATGTTGTGTTTTGTTTTATTATATGTGTGCATGGCAGTCGTCTGTGAGGGGCTGCCCATGTTACTTTCGTTTTGTTTGTTTTATATATTAAAGTCTTTAAATGTTCGCTGATTCCTGCCTCCATCTTTCTCATATCTAAGAATGTCATTACAGAGGAGTTAGTATAAAAATAGCATTTGGTTAATAAGGCACTTGGTGTAAATAGACTCCCTAAAAAAATAAATTATATATATATATATACAAACCCGATTCCAAAAAAGTTGGGACACTGTACAAATTGTGAATAAAAAGGAATGCAATAATTTACAAATCTCATAAACTTATATTTTATTCACAATAGAATATAGATAACATATTAAATGTTGAAAGTGAGACATTTTGAAACGTCATGCCAATTATTGGCTCATTTTGGATTTCATGAGAGCTACACATTCCAAAACAGTTGGGACAGGTAGCAATAAGAGGCCGGAAAAGTTAAATGTACATATAAGGAACAGCTGGAGGACCAATTTGCAACTTATTTTTGCCCAGAATGCACAATCCATTGATTTATTGGAAAAGAGAGCAGTAATTTTCCCTCATTTGTATGTACTTGCTAAAAAAAAAAAAAAAAAAAAAAAAAAAAATAAATAAATATATATATATATATATATATATATATATATATATATATATATATATATATATATATATATATATATATATATATATATATATATATATATATATATATATATATATATATATATATATATATATATATATATATATATATATATATATATATATATATATATATATATATATATATATATATATATATATATATATATATATATATATATATATATATATATATATATTTGTGCATGCCAGCAAAAAGAAAAAGTAATTCAACAGCAGAGCAATTTATATTTTTGAATAAAAACGTTATGTAACAAATGTGACACATTGTGGGTTTATTTCTTTTGTTAATCTTAATTTTTCATGACAAAAAAAAAAAAAAAAAAAAAAACATTTTATTTTTTATTTATTTATTTTTATATGGATCATTGTCAAGGTTATTTCAGATCAACACATGCAAGTGACCACTAGGTGTCGCTGTACAGACGGGTATCGGATTGTTTCAAAGCTTCAAAACAATATAGCACATTTGCTTCTACTGGTCTGCCCATCACTAACAAAAACTACCCCGAGGGGGAAAAAAAAAAAAAAAAAAAGACTTGCCACAACGAGCAGGGAAACATGAGGTACGTTCAACAACAATCCAGCACAGGACTGCAAACACAAGGAGAATAAATAGGGCACAAACAAAAGAGGGTAACGAGGGAAAATTAACGGTGGGGCAAATTAACCAATAATTAGATAACAAGATAGGCAGGGTTAGACAATAGACATGAGCACATGGCACAAAGAAACACCTGACAAGCCATGTGCTCACACCAAACATGACATGAACAGAGAACTCATTAGCTGCATGTTCACACAAAATGACAACATGAAAGCATGCAGCCAGTGAAAAACACCAGCCGCGTGCTACACAACACAATACATGAAAGCGATCTAAACACGAACCGTGTGCTAAAGAGAACACAATACACAGACAGAAGAGTGTAGTGAAGCTTAATTTAGAGTAACTGCTATCTTAGCTTACTACATTTTCCAAGTAGCTTGCCCAACACTGCATGATAGATTGCTGTAGCCTGTTTCAAAATAATCGTTAGTTGCAGCCCTAATTAATCGAGAAATATTTTTTCCTTAAGAAAAACTGACATGTATCTGAAATATTTCCATAATGAATCAATATCAAATCCAGAGGGGGAAAGTTACAAACACTTAATTACAAATACTTAATAAGATACAGGTCTGACTCGGGTGCAAAACCAATCAAAACTTCCAGATTAGCTGGGGGGCGGGACGTTCAAACCGCGCTTTGACATTCTGCCGCTCGCATTTTAAATCATTGTCGCTAATGCTAACATAGCATTGAAAAATAATTAGTAATGTCATAGACTTATCATCATGATATTTGTATTCTCTTCATATTGAAATACTGTGTATGTGACACAGCACTGTGGCCGTATATCAGCATTATTCTGATTACCTTGCTATGACCTTGTGCCTATGGGTGAACCACCTTAATATAGCTCATAATATAATAGCCTATATGGCTTTATCAATTATTTACATGCATCACAAACACATAACATGGATCTGATTTGCTCAGGTCAAACAATGATCCTCCAGACTGTAACAATACATTATATTACCAGTTGTAGTGTCCATGGCTGTAGTTCCTGCTGTTGTAGTTCCTGCTGTTGTAGTTCCTGCTGTTGTAGTTCCTGCTGTTGTAGTTCCTGCTGTTGTAGTTCCTGCTGTTGTAGTTCCTGCTGTTGTAGATGTGGTTATGGTTGTCTCTGGCGTGACAGTAGTAGTGGTAGTGTTTATGTTGCTTGAATCTGAAATTAATTATAAATATTACATAAAAGACAACAATTATCTATTACATAAAGGGCACTTGTAAATATATTTACCTGCACAGTATGCCGCACTGCAGGTAGTTGGGCTCACAAACTCATAGACATAATAATCTCCTGGACAGGCTTTGACTTTAATGGGATTGGATTGGAAATGGCAGCAGTTATTGCTCCAGGAACCACAGACGTCTCGAGTGACCACTCCATCCTCAACTGTTGGATGTCCTCCGTTCAGCCACAGTGGGGCTTGAGTGCCACAACTATACTGATCAACACATGTGTCTGGCATCTGAACGCTCTGACCCTGAATGATGAGACGGTACCAGCCGTTCCAGCTGACCGCAGTGTCACACATTATTTGAGAGGAATGTTGATTGTTGGTGGCTCTCCATGGATCGTCCAGGACATTGTAGTTGTAGCAGGGGTCAGCAGGGGGAGCTGTTGTCATGGAAACGTTACAAATATACATTTTGCTGAATTAATAAATGGATGTGATTTTTATTTTATTTTTCATTTTAATATATAGAGTTTGAATTGCATAATCATTTGTGAGCTGCACGGCTTCTTCCTAATGTGATCCGTCTTCATATGTTCTGCAGAAATAATTTAGCTAGGAATTAACTTTAGCTGCGATTAACAGGAGCATTTCAAGAGATTGTGACTAATAAAAAATAACTGTCCAAAAATATGCTCATGAGAGTTTACAAAGGAAGCAGACAATATTTACCAGTGGTTGTGATTGGTGGTGTAATGGAGTCAATGGATGAGATTGTCTCTGTTGTAGACACTGATGAGATGGACTGATTTGAGGCATCTGTCATTGGGAACATTTATCATCATATATAATTACAAACAAAATATAGAAAAGTAAATGGCTAAAGATCAAATGAGTAAATGCTCACCTGTGCAGTAAACGGACTAGAACAATTATTTATAATTGCTTTTTTGAGCAATTATATTCTAACCAGTAGTGTATTTTCAGGCTCAAAATTGGTAATTAATAATTAATAATGGACTACACACTGATTCTAAATAGTTAAAACATAAGAAAAGAATAATATCCCAAAGAAATGGGTTAAAATTGTACCTGCACAGTACATCGGCCGGGGGCTGATGTGATGGGTTTGACAAATTCATAGACATAATAATCTCCTGGACAGGCTTTGACTTGGATGGACGTGGATCTGTTGCCACACTGACGGGAAAACCCCAACCACCACAAATTACTTCCCATTACTTCACGGGTCACCACTCCATCCTCAAGTGTTGGATGAGAACCGCTGAGATACAGTCCAGTTTCACCACCACATCTCACATAACTCACACACCACTCAGACATCTGGGCACTTTCTCCATTCAAATACAGCCGATACCAGCCACTCCATTCAACAAGGGTGTCATCATATCCAGAGTACTGGCTTTTCTGTATGTCTCTCCAATATTCATCAAGAGTGTTATAATCAGATATATAACATATAACATATAACATATTATAACTAGAGAGTAAAAATAAGTCTTTAAACTGGATTTAAAAGCATCCAGTGATGTTCAAAAGTAGACTGTTCCAGAGCTTTGGGGCGACTACAGAGAAAACTCGATCACCTTTTGATTTACAACGAGAACGAGGGACAGATAAAAGTAACTGATCACAAGATCTTAGTGACCTAGAAGCTCTGTATAGTGAAATAAGTTCACAAATATAATCCGGGGCTGAATTTTGCAGTGCCTTGTATGCAAAAAGAAGGATCTTAATGTCGACCCTCAATTTTATTGGTAGCTAATGCAAAGAGGCAAGGACAGGGGAGATATGATCCCTTTTCTATAAATTCCTGTTAACAATCTGGCTGCTGAATTTTGGACCATCTGTAACCGAGACAAATTGCACATTAGGAGCAGTGAGTAGTGAACACACACACACACACACACAAACAGCAAACTATGGGCACACACACCCGGAACAGTGGGCAGCCATTTTTGTTGCGGCACCCAGGACGGGCGGTGGTGGGTCATCCTGTATCCTACTATTCAAAGAAATGTTCAAAGTGTCAGCTTCATTACAGTACCATTGAGAAAGACTATTTCGCTTTAATGCTAGCTTTACAACAGTGAAGTTTAAGTGGGTGCTAGCAGAAATTGTATACACTGACCACAACCTAATTATGTCTTTGTCCAGGTGCCACAGTTTGGTCGCGGAAAGAAGACGAAGGATGCAGGGTACAATAACTTTAAAGTTTACTGGAGACTTGCAGGTAGCAAACAGTGTGACCACAATCAATAACTGACAAAGGAAGAACAGAAAGGGGGAGGGGGGGCACAGATGGAGGAAGGTAAACTAATCAGGGACTAACGAAAACCGGTTCAGACAATACAGGACATCCGGTGACATCAGGATGTACAACACCAACCAGTGGTTAATGTGCTGGGGTCTGTTCTTCGTACGTCGCTAACTCAGTTAGCTGGATTTAATTTTTAACAATTTGGCAGGATCTTGGATTGTTTGGTTCTTCGACCATCATCCTGGACTTGCTGTCATAGCAATAGGTTTGTAAGCTCAAACCTGCTCAGGAGCATCTTATTTCATGTAAACAGGATTAGACTGCTTTTTAAGCCACATTGACACTTAAAATTTGACCCAACCACTGCTACTTTATTACAAGAAATCCTTACTGAACCAGGGGCAATAATAATTTTAAATAATAATAATAATAATAATAATAATATAAAAATGTATTTGGAAATAATATTATAATGTTGTGTATAATATTAAAGACACAGCCACTTGATTGAGAGATTTATTTTTGGTAGAATAATTACTTTATAATTTTATTGGAGTCTTAAACACATGCTTTAACGTTAATCTGGGAGGGGCTTGATGATGGAGATGCAGATAATTTGATCTTGACCTTTAAGAAACTTGAATTAATGCGGTCACATATAAAATCTGCTTCAAACTGAATTAAATTAAATTAAATGCTAATTAGAACATTTAAATAAAAATGTAAAGAGTGCACAAATACTATATACTGAATATAAATAATTGGGAATCATGTTTAAAAAAACATCAAATCAATTAAATCAAGGTTTAATCTAATAATTCTGTTGCACTAAGCTTTAAACCATGTTTAAAAATAAGCAGGTTTACATTTAAACCATAATGTTGAACCTGAAATTAATTTATATTTAAGATAGATTAGCTTTACATTAAACATTCTCAGCGTGCTGAAAGGATTGAAATTAATCAAAGATATTTGATTTTTGAAAATGAACAAAGACATTTGCTTTACTGTTTTCAACCCCCATCTTTCTTATCAGAAGGGCCATTTGGACTTCCTAAAGACAAAGAAATGCTGAAGGCCTGTAGGCCAAATGTCACACCTGTACTTGCTCTGTCTCTTTTATTCTCTGGCTCTCTCTTCTTGGGGCCTTCTCTTTGCTCTCTTCTCTTCTTTGTCTCTTTGTCTCTCTCTCCCCTCTCTCTTTCTATCCCTCAGGTAACATTCATGCTGGGTACGATAAACGGTATAATTTATCATCTCATACATTTATTTTGTAACTATTTTAAGTGTAACCATAACTAGATTTTGACATTAAATTACAAATGATGTGCTAACTAGTTTTGATTTGGTATTGACTTTGAAGTGTTACCTATTGCAATACAATATAGTCATATTATAGAAATGCTCTCCCACATATTTTGCTATTGTAACTGCGCTTATTTCTGTCGTTGGTATAAGCTGCAGTGTGGGGTAAAGACGAGAAATGTACAGTTTTTATATCATCTTGCTGATAACGTTTCTTTAGTCATTCAGCAACCCTGCAGTCAGAACCACTGTAGGCGAGCTATCCTTACAGAGCTAATCCAGAGGCCGCCGCTGGGCTCTCTCCCTTTCTGAATCGCTCTGTGATCCTTCTTATTCTTTACCATGGAGGCTCTCCCATTTGGATCTCAGTGTGGGCCCTCCTATCCGAACAAGCGGACTGGAGGTACCAAGGATCACATTTCCCTTCTGCACAGTGGACCTTCATGTCCATATGTAATCTAAACTCCAGCGTCAGAGGGATGGTAGCTCTGTATTTTAGCTATAGGCCCATGTTTTTTGACTTCATGGGCTTACATGTCACAGACGTTCTGGCAGGGTGTACTCCAGCAGGAGTAATTTTAGAAAGTCACTGCCGCAGCAGTGCAGCGGTGAGATGCATCCTAATCAAACTTCCCCAAGCCCCATGTTGTTCACGCAGCAACAAACAGGCACACTCTTTTCAAACACAGCTCCTGCCGGAGCACCACTCATAGCTCCACATGGTGGACATAGTAGGGATACGCGTTCCAGCCCAGTTCCCACAGGATCCCTGTTAAATTTATTAACAATTTATTAACAATAAGAGACAGCACAAGAACAGAGAGGCAGGAACTAAGTCCAAACAATAGGGGCAGAACACAATGGGAGAACTGGCTGGTCAGGGTTGAGACAGCGAAGATGGGACGGTCAATGATGGACACAAGGTAGTGGCTCAGGGAACCAGACTTGACAGTGGGTGATGTGACATGCCGCGTTCCACACCACTTTTAGACATGCACTTGCGAACATCCCCAAGTACTTCCCCTCAGGGGAATCCCTGCCACCGTTTCAAAGTGCGTTCCACTTTGTGAAGTGAATGTGGGAAGTTTATATGGACAGTCGCTCACTCCCTCGATTTGTCTACTTCATATGTACACTTCAGGCAGCTTCATATACCACAATGCAACACAATTGTGATGTCATATCGTGTTTAATTTACCCCACCACAAACAACTCAATGATATTTTAGTTATTTTGTTGCATTAAACAATTTTGTAAAAGGAAAATAATAATAAAACCAACTCCATAGCAGATTCCAATTGATCAAGGGCTTAGGACGTTCCAGTTCAGCCCATTGCAAAGGTTCTGCCAGGAGTGGGCACTCATGCAACATAAGCAATGACGCACATCCGAGTGAACGAGACGGAGGGAAGTTAGCAAGTGAAGGGCAGAGTAAAAACAAACTGGAGCGCAGACATAGCAACAGACTAGTTGCCAGGCCAGGAGAGTCAATGACCAGGGAGGAACAGGACGCAGGGCAGGAACCAACACACAAGAGTCTAGACAAGACAACTAGAGAAACAAGAGCAAAAATAAAAACTATTAATAGGGAAAAATACAAACTAACTATGTAACTGGAATCTGAAAAAGGAAACAAAAGAAAGAAATATAAAAATCTAAAACTTGCAAAACGAGAGAAAAGCAATATTAAATAAAGTACTAGAAGTAGGCTAAATGACTTGAACTAGAAATAAAGGGGTAAAAAAATAAAATAAATAAACAGAAACCTTGCAGGACCCTAATATAAAAATCTAAAGCAGTCCAAAAAAAAAAAAAAAAAAAAAAAAAAAACTAGAAAACCACTATAACCAGACAAGCTAAACCACTATCATCAGAGCACCCTTAGCCAGACACAATGCACACAACAAACCAGCAAAGACAAAGAGGAAAGGAGCTCATTATAAAGGGAACAGCACAGCTCAGGTGAACACAATTAAGCAAAGGAGGACTGGGCACCGGCTAAACAAGGGGCGTGGTAACAGGAAACAGGGAGGCGGGACAAGAGGAGCACATGGCAAAATATATTGAATATGCTCATTACGTACTGACATATTGCTGATTATTTATGATCAAATGTAGAAATTGTATTTGAAAACTTTTTAAAAAGTATTTGATCTGTTATATTTTGTTGTACATTTTAGTAATAGAAACAATTTCATGCAACATTCAACAATATGGTAATAATAATAATAATAATAATAATAATAATAATAATAATAATAATAATAATAATAATAATAATAATAATAATAATAACTTAAATTATTAATGTTAAGCTCTCAGTCGAGGACAGTGTCAGTGGACTGACTGAATGTGAACTTATGCAAATATCTGTCACAATGAATGCACTCTGTCCTACAGGCTCTTCAACTTCAGTTTCTCTTCACCTTCTATAACTAAAACATAGAACAATACAAGAATACTTTTAGAAATCTGCACCGACTGAACCTCACCCCATCTTGTGCTCTAAAAAGAACAACTCAACTGTACAATACTACAAAGCCTTTAGAAACAGAAGTAAAATAGCTAGACTCTTCTCATGCATATTATCATAATAGATAACAAAAAGATAAGACTATGAGCTATGATATACTTTTGCCAAAAGAAAATGATTACAAAAGGAAAAACTGACTACTGAGACCAACCATCACAGTTATTTATTTTTTCCTCTCATTTACCTTTTGGGTCATTACAATAACTTTTTCATACATCATTTATAATAAATTCCTAAATAAAATATTAAACCTTTTTTTTTTTTTAAGAAAATAAATGAGAATGACTCTAAAATCAAGGACCACAATGGGAATATGTTAATATTTTTATTGTGCTATTCTTGACAAAGAAACAGTTGTATTGCTACATTTTATGTCAAATAAACTCTTACTCACACCCAGAATATGTTGTTTTATGAATGTCTGAACATACAATATATCAAAGAAAAGAACAGACCCTCTGCTTTAAAAAGAAAAAAAAAACTTTGAAGAATTCATGTATTATGCTACATAAAATAAAAGTTATGAAATAAAGAAACATTTAGAAACCCAAAACCAGTGTGGCCAATTAAAATGGCATCAGACAATAGGCATGTAAAATGTTGCACATTGTTTTGTGGTGCTAAACTAAAAGTGTGTCAGGACACTCATCAGAGGAACAAGTAACAGCGTCAGAGAAGCACACAGACAAGAAGCCTCAGATACCTTCACTCGGTCTGGAACCCACTTATCTGTGAACAGGGAATATAATGCAATGCAGTGAAATGTAATGTATTCATAACAGAAATCATCAGAAACCTTTATTACAAACGATTAAAACAAATGAAATGTTCACCTGTGTTCCCTCCAGACCACACCAGAGGACCCATGGATATGGAAGCACTGTCATGGAAGTCCAGAGACCTGCCCACTCTCCGCTGGTGTCCAGAGTCACAGTCCTGATAGAGAAAAGAGCAACATCCAGCTGTGTGAATCCCTGTTAAATATCTCTGAACTAACATGAAACAAAGGAAAGTCTCCAGCAGAGGGCAGCCTTGAGCATTAAGAGCCAGATTTACCAACATAGCGCCGGCACAAAACCTTTTTTGACATTGAAAAACTACTGTCAGGATTTACTAAAGAAAAATTAGTGATGAAAAGATGTGGACCCTGTTTGCCGCTGAACTTTATATACATGTGTAGGAGTTTCTCAATCAGATGCAAAACTGATGAGATGAATCAAGTAATGTGATTTACTCAGGTTTGTGCCAGTCACTTTACTGGTATTTGTGAATGACGTACAATGGTGACATTTTTCAAGTTGACAGAAAATCGAAATAGCCTAAACTCACTAGCAGAAAGGCAGCGCGATATAAACAAACCAGACCTCAACACAGCGTGACAGCAGCTTCACATTCTCTATATCAACCGTCTAGATGGCAGACAAGTCTTCCAATTCAGTAGAAAAATCACTCATCTTCATAACATAAGGATCAGGTCCAACATTTGTTGTGATTTTCTGTTTATAGCTTTCTAAACCAGCACATTACGGACTTTCCTCCATCTCGTCCATTCTGTTTTTCCACTTCCTGCCCTCCATCTGTATTCATTTGGTGGTAACTAGGCTGTTTATACCGACATCATAAATGTATATGATGATGATGATGATGATGATGAGGAGGATATGATGTTTATATACATCAGAACCACGTGATTGCAAACAAGCTATTAGATTTTTACTAAAATTAAATTTGTACCACAGGTGGGGTAATATGCCCCCACTCTGACAAAGCAATTTGCTTTATAAGTTTACAGCAAAATCAGAGTACAATCATGTTTTAGCTTAAAATTAAAAAGACAAGCCAAAATAACAGTACATAAACATGAATATTATTAACGTTTTTGAAAAATATTGTTAGCTGATGCTAACTGGCTGGCTAACTAGCTAGCTGATGCTAATGTGAGGTCATTTTTGAATATAAAGTCAAAATATTTTTATTCAACCACCTAGTTAGATTACATTTGATGGAAAAACAAAGAAATGTGATGTGTTCATAATGTGACGGTAACTACAGTATTTATGATAGTGGGAAGCGATTTTACCCCACAGACCGGAAAATATAATAATTATATTTTTCTTAAATAACAGGTACTCACTAACTACAGGCGTTGCTCTTCTCATATCATATAAAACTGTGATGTTCTGCAAAACAGCAAGAACAGCACTTTTTTTCTTTCTGTTAAAAATTATATCACTTAATGTGAAATCCGTTTTCTCTCAGGTACGTCACCAGTGTAAACTTCGCAGTGAAAGCTTCTACATCGCTCTGGTCAAAGTAGTCCAAAGCAACAACAAAAACTTTTTTTTTATTTTTTATTTTGGGTTATTTTGGGAAAAACAGTAGGGGGGGGGCATTTTACCTCATGGGGGCGTTTCCCCCCACTCTACCCTAACACATACACTGAAAAATTAGTTCACAACTACAGTACTAAAGCATCTCGAATATGTAACTTAACCATGCTATGAATTATCAGAGGGTTTGTAAACTGACCATTGAGCAGCGATTGCTTGACAGAAGGCAAAGGTGAACAGCACAGTGCAGGTAAAGCTTAGTGGAGTTTGCAGTGAAGATGAACATCCTGAAGGAGAAACGGCTGGATGTGGAGACGCCGTTCTGCAGCAGCTCCACTGTGTCGTCATTTGGATTGGGACACCTGACAATATCAATAATGACAAATTCTTTCATTTGAATCATTCAATACAAAAGTGATCTCCTGTACATCATCACACGTTTGTATTCCTTGTTCAAAATGGAACCTTGTGCTTTAATTCTGAAATACTGAAACAATGAATCTAAGGTAATCACAGAAGTCACATGACTATAATTTATTCAGTAAAAGTGTTGCATTGAGTTACGACTAAGCTTAAAAGAATAGAAAAAAAGAACAGCTTTACTCTGAAAGGATGAGATCCCAGCGGAGGCTGTAATCAGGATCATTCACAGGTGTAGCCCAACACGTGTCCATCACCAGGGCAAACTGGCGGCTGTCGACCCCCTCAACACGAACTTCCACATGCATCTCCTGGTCGAGCTCTGCATCCACTCTACCAGTGAAGGGCCGGATAAACTCCTCATCCTGATATGGAATCATCCGGACCTGATATCTGCCTTCACCAGCAGGAAGAGTCTTGTGCACAATGCTGATGAAATAATGCATAGATCGGTGTTAAAACTACTTTGTTTTGTAAGGATTGGTTTTACTGTTAAGACAAAAACTGAGATCCAACACCCTGCAATAAAACAATAAAACTCACTAATTTGAAGAGAAGATCTCAGAGAAAGCACAGACCGGAAGCGAATGCTGAGGACCAGATCTGATTGATTGTTTATGATCCGGACAAATTACCGAAGATCATCAAATGGATTAAAAAAATTGTATTTGCCTGACCTAATCAACTACCCCACCGAACCTCACTTGTCCCTATCTCTCGGTTGGGAGGTCAGCCTGACAGCTGGTCTGCTATCTCCCCCTGTGCACTGCCTTATCTCCCTTCAAGGACAAACCATAGAACTGAACTCAAACATCTGAAGTTATGGCTAACATTCTCAGACTCACTCGCACCATACACAACCTACCCGATCCCACCCCGCCTCCAACCGTCTGCCTGTCTTTATCCATCTCCTCTCCCACTCCATACAAAAAATCCCATCACGTGACCACGTGTACTGTGTCATGTCATGTTTTGTTGTGTTTGCTATGTAATGCTTGCCAACTGCATTCTTGTATTTCTGGAGAGCGTGTGGCGGCGCCTGAAAAGGCTGCGGCCGGAGGCTTGCTCCAAACTTCATTTCGTTATACTGTACTTGTACATGTGTAATGACAAATAAACTTGAAACTTGAAACTTGAAAGAGTGTAGGAAAACGCCTGGCCTAGACTTCTCTCCTTGCATAGCCTACGCACTCTCCCGATTCCCTTCCCCCTGATTCAAGTCACAGAAAGTCTATATTCCACATATGTATCTTGTGATGTATCTTTTGAATCTATTGTTTTTGTTTTGTTTTTTCATGTTTGGTATATTTTTAAATGTCTTTAAAATTGTCTCAACTTCACTGCAGTCACTGGTAGGATAAGTAATGAAAATTCTGTTCTCATTTTTGAGTGGTTTTTCAAGATATCTGATCCTCCCCCCAAAAAGTATTTATTATTTGTAAAGTGGATTCCAATTGTTTACTTCTGTCATTGTGTAACAGGGTTAAACATGTTACCATAAATGTTATGACTTTCACCAAAATCACAGTTTTTGTTCAGTTAATTGTTGTTGTGCGACCTCCAGTGGCGACATTAAGTAATTAGAGGGTCATTCGCCTTTAACCTGTGAAACCACACCCTTTCCTTTGGCAGAGAAGTGTATATCATGCAGAGAGGGGGTAAGTAGAAATTTACAAAATTTGATTATTTTTGAAACATAATGCGTTTATCTCACAAATAATGTTAGATTGAAAGTTCAGTGATGTTGTGTAATGATATGGTAGTTCATTGCGATTGTATATGACTAACTTTGTGAAGTTTAGATGTAATTTGCGTGCTGCCGGATGAGGAGCGTTACAATTAGCATGATGCATTTTTACCTGATAAATAAAATGTTAATCTTGGTTTATTCTGTATTATTCCAAAATCATTATTCTAGTATTGATCAATGTTGAGTCTGGTGTTTCCGCAAATCTCTGTCAGGATAGATCATACAGAGAATCCAATGAATGGAGCATGGAGCACATCATTAGAGGCAATCACATTTCTGACTATCACTGTATTAGCAGTTTTCGTGACTATTACAAAAATTACACTTTTTGTTATGAGTAAGCATGGGCGGCACTTAAAGGTAAAATAGTTCACCCTCATCCTCTGTCTACTGGCTAGTTTGTGTCCGTGAGCTTGTGAATCGCAACGCATAGTTTCTGTGCGATACCGAGTCCCTTGATTAACGAATTGAAACTAGGAGATACTAAGAAAAATCAAGCATGTAAATTAATACATAACCAATATTTATGATTACCTCATAATTAGAAACACATTCTAAATTGAATAATCATGTGAAATTGGAGTCACATTATACCTTCGCCCACGCCGTTGGATTCCGTTGTTGGGCTGACGGGTGGTACTCACAGTTTTATGGATAAAATACTGCTTTAGGAGTAAACCATATATACACTCACCTAAAAGATTATTAGGAACACCATACTAATACTGTGTTTGACTCCCTTAATTCTATGTGGCATTGATTCAATAAGGTGCTGAAAGCATTCTTTAGAAATGTTGGCCCATATTGATAGGATAGCATCTTGCAGTTGATGGAGATTTGTGGGATGCACATCCAGGGCACGAAGCTCCTGTTCCACCACATCCCAAAGATGCTCTATTGGGTTGAGATCTGGTGACAGTGGGGGCCATTTTAGTACAGTGAACTCATTGTCATGTTCAAGAAACCAATTTGAAATGATTTGAGCTTTGTGACATGGTGCATTATCCTGCTGGAAGTAGCCATCAGAGAATGGGTACACGGTGGTCATAAAGGGATGGACATGGTCAGAAACAATGCTCAGGTAGGCCATGGCATTTAAACGATGCCCAATTGGCACTAAAGGGCCTAAAGTGTGCCAAGAAAACATCCCCCACACCATTACACCACCACCACCAGCCTGCACAGTGGTAACAAGGCATGATGGATCCATGTTCTCATTCTGTTTATGCCAAATTCTGACTCTACCATCTGATTGTCTCAACAGAAATCGAGACTCATCAGACCAGGCAACATTTTTCCAGTCTTCAACTGTCCAATTTTGGTGAGCTCGTGCAAATTGTAGCCTCTTTTTCTTATTTGTAGTGGAGATGAGTGGTACCCGGTGGGGTCTTCTGCTGTTGTAGCCCATCCATCTCAAGGTTGTGCGTGTTGTGGCTTCACAAATGCTTTGCTGCATACCTCGGTTGTAACGAGTGGTTATTTCAGTCAAAGTTGCTCTTCTATCCGCTTGAATCAGTCTCTCAATTCTCCTCTGACCTCTAGCATCAACAAGGCATTTTTAAGCCCACAGGACTGCCGCATACTGGATGTTTCTCCTTTTCACACCATTCTTTGTAAACCCTAGAAATGGTTGTGCATGAAAATCCCAGTAACTGAGCAGATTGTGAAATACTCAGACCGGCCCGTCTGGCACCAACAACCATGCCAGCTCAAATTTGCTTAAATCACCTTTCTTTCCCATTCTGACATTCAGTTTGGGGTTCAGGAGATTGTCTTGACCAGGACCACACCCCTAAATGCATTGAAGCAATTGCCATGTGATTGGTTGATTAGATAATTGCATTAATGAGAAATTGAACAGGTGTTCCTAATAATTCTTTAGGTGAGTGTATATTCTAGGTTACACATTTATTTTTTAAAGGATCAGTTCACCCAAAATGTTGACAATTCTTTCAACATTATTCACTGACAATCCGCACTATAGCTCTCTTTTTGGTGAACAACTCTTTAATAAAAAATGATGCTGCTGAAACCAGATTTGTATTTGACTCGCACCTCTCCAGTGGGTTGATCTCCACATTCATGGAAAGTGTTTGTGCTTGAGGATAAGCACAGCTGAAAGAAAGCTTCAGGATTTTCTCTCTGCTGATGGGACCTTCTGACCTCGGTGTCCCCAGAATAAAGTTATCATAGATGAAGTGGGTGCCGTTAGCCTGTGGACAACAGATATAACATTTAGTAATTTAGTTTTTTTAGTAATTTAAAAAAGTTTTTAAAAAATGACAGCAGCTTTTTACACTATAGCAGTATTTTATTTGCACTAAGTAAAAAAAGTTAGGTAACACTTATAATAATGGTCATTAGTTAACTACATTAGCTAACATGAACTAATAATGACCTGCACTTATAAAGCATGTATTTATCTTTGTTAATGTTAATTTCAACAGTTATCTTGTTAACATTAGTTAATGCACTGTGAACTAACATGAACAAACCATGAACAACTGTATTTTTATTAACTAACGTTAACAAAGATGAACAAATACAGTAACAAATGAACTGCTCATGGTTAGTTCATGTTAGTTAATACATTAACTAATGTTAACTAATGACCATTATTCTAAAAGTGTTACCAGTAGTTACTACTACTACTATTAAAAGTAGCTGTTTATACTTAATGCAAATAGTGGCAGATAATATTTGCACCTTAGCATACTGTAGTGTAACGGAGGCCAGCTAGCAGTTGCTGTGCGAGTAAACCTTACTCCTCTGATTTCAGAGACGTTCTAGCGACTGACGCTAGAGTTTGCAGCCTTCAGTCTCCTTGTTAGAGCGTCCAACTCTCTTGCCAGCGGACCTGGGTTCGAGCCCTGCTTGGAGCAGGCGGTTTGAACGGGAGGGGTTACAGACGTAGTAATATTATCGAACAGACTGCGATGATCATAAATGGATGCTACTTTATTAGGACATTACTTGTCCCTGTCCCTACAGCCCACTCTGCGCCTACACCTAACCCTACCATACTGAACCTGCTGATCAGTAAAGGTGTCCATGAAGGTCCAGGAAGGGAGTTATGGTTTTCAGTGTGGTAATATGAGCTGCACGTGTCGTGGTCAGTGTCCGAGCATGTCTGATCAATGCTAGGACAACACATCCAGTTTCAATTATAGACCAAATAAATACCTGTTAAATAATATATTCCTATGAAATACCTGTTGGGCACTTTATTTCCCATTTTCAATTTATCTTAATTAAAATAAACACCTCTCTGAGCTGATATGCGATGGGAAAAGGGAAAAGAATGAGCTTGGAAAAAGGCTGATTCAAACTCGGGTCAGTCGCGTCTAAAGCTAACGCCAGCTGCCTTACTCTCCACACCACTGCTCTTGTTTTCAGATGTGCTTCTTTTTGTCAATCAGACTTTGGTGGGCGCAGTGCCTCTGTCAATAAGGTGGGCTACTGGCACTTGGTGGAATTTTTATTTTTATTTTTTTTTAGTTAATCAATATTAGACATATTAAAAACTACAAAGCCCAAAACGTTGTATCAGTCAAGTGAAATAATGGTGGGCTACATAATAATGGTGGAGAAGTTCCAGTGTCTTTTGTGGCATGGTGTTGTGCACCCTTCCCCTCTGAATCTCTGAGACTTTGATCTATAGGGAGGTCTGTGTGGGCCCTTTATTTTTTTGTTACATATTCAGCACCCTTACAGACCTCTCCACAGACTTTCCAATGTCTCATAGAGATTCCCCACGTGGTTATATCAAACTATGTACAAATATATGGATGTTGTATTAGATTATACATAGTTAAACCTACCACAAGATTTGTACCACAGATGTGTTCATCATTATCAAAATGGAATTCCACTCTGCCATTCCGGACCGTTCCTTTGCAGCTGGGATCATTGAGGTGTAAGACATCAGCTGGAAAACCAGCCTCAAAGAGCTGACAGCGAGACACAGACATGGAGCCAGAGCTGCTTTCACAGGTTTCGGAGAAATCTGAGAGAGACAGAAAAACAGTGAATTTTTTATCAAAATTATTTAAAAATAAAAAGTCAATTAATGACAGAGAAAATAATATTTCATTTTTAAAAACATTTTTTGATACCAACCAAATGAGTCAGATTGTGGTCTGGGATGGTCATTGTTACACAAACAGCCATAAACAGAATGTTTCTTCCCACACCATTCATCCTCAGAGCAGCTGAGCTCAGAACAGCGATCTCTCGCATCTAAGAGGAAAAGCACAGATGGATGAAATACAACACTAAGACACACTGAGTCATGTTAACAGAGCCAGAGCTTAACATGCTGGGCCCCTGAATGATTATTGCTCTGTATTCCTCAAGGTACTAAACTATTTTTCTAGTGAATTGAATGGGTCATTTCATCAATTCTATAGACATTCTTATATATAAACAACACATCTATCTGTGAACTGAGATACTAGTAACACACACAAAACGCAAAAAAACAACAAAAAAACGGCATCTTTATTCTAATTTGAAGGGCTTTGCTAACATATCTGTGAAAATAAAAGAAGTTATGAAACGAAATACACTGGAAATAAGTGCACGTTTGTGCGGGTAGCGAATATTTTCTATCCCCAGCAATACTGGCTAATTATTCAACAAGAGAAATATATATTCATCATTATGCAACACAATTCGGATCCCACATGCCAACTTACAGTGCTTGACATTTTCATAAAAAAAGGAGTGAAGAGTTTTTTGCAGTTTTGAACTTATCACAACCTTTATGTATGAAAATAATGGACAGTGCGGGTGCGAGTGTGGGCGTGCCGTGACCCTGTGACACGCGAGTGACTGATTACCATGGAAACTCAAAAGTCGCTTATATAGATAGACTGTCATTTTTAAATTTTAAATCTGAATTTATACACATAAATGATAACCTCAACTTGTCGTGAGCGGGGGACGAATTTACACTTTATAAAAAGTGGAGTAATCTACACCCATGCCAATGTCGTACTGCTGGATCATTGTGACAGGCAGTGTTGGGCAGAAGCATTGCTGAAAATAGCTTAATGGTAGCGCTGCTATATAAATCATAGCTATTAAAATCATAGTCTATTAGGAGCTTGAAGTGTCCAATTTGCAAATTAATCATGTTTTTAAATTGTCATTCTTTTTCATCAGTTTAGAAAAATCAGTTAACGGTCAACTCAAAATCAGTTCATGATTGTGAATCATTCAGACAGCTCATTCATCCACTGAATCATTTGGAATCAGTTTCTCGCTATAAACAGTAACAGTTACACAGAGGACCCTGCTACCCCACCCTGCTTCTTTCTCTAAAGGTTAGTTTTCAGGTTAGTTTAGCTACCTACATTTTTAGTAACACTGGTGACAAAAATCACAAAATAATCTGTGCTGAAATATGATTTTGACTTACCACACACGCAGACCTGAGCGCCATTCTGGGATCTGTATCTCCAAGATGGCACAAGCGGTCTCATAGGCCTCAACAGCTGAACATAGCATGCCATTTGCACGTGTGTAGAGACACAGATCATACACACAAGAGTAGTAGTAAGGTGCAGGGTCAACATGAAGATGGCAGTTCTGGAAGGGGCCAGTAGTATTGGTAATAATACTACAGAGATCAGAATACTTCTGCCTCGATGGACACTCATCAGCATTACCGGTCTGGTCTCTGGCACCGCAGCTGAAGAATACAAGGAAACTTCAGGTCAGTTATATGCTTATACTATTGGATAAAGAAAGAGTTTACAGGTGGACCACAAACATTATTTGCTATTCATGTGTATTTTAAACTAAAGCAGTGCTTCTCCACTTGTTTTGAAGCAAAGATTTTCAGGAGAGTTTTTACATTGGACACTGAATGTTGACTAAAAAAAAAACACTAAAACTAAACAAAAAAGTGGTAACATTGAACATTAGCATGAGATCAATGTTTGGAAGCCAATCTCTCTTTCTATTTTGGTTGCTCCCATTGGAGGTCCATTCTCATTCCAGTTTCATTCTGTTAGCAGCAAATAACTCACTCCATTTCACTCCGACTGCATTCGCCAGACACTTTTATACCAATGATTTACATTGCTTTTATGTCTTGCCTTTGATAGTGCCATGCCCTACTGTTTTCCTTCCCTGTCCACCACTTCATCAAAACAAACACATTTTAAGATCACAACCCACCACCCTTCACAAAAAATTACTACCCACCTAAACCGTCTTGTGGTTCTTACCCTGGAATGCTGGTGTCTGATATCCAGCTGTGGCCAAAGGAATTGTCATCAGATGCGAGTTCTCCACTGGGCAGAACTTTGTCATCCACAGGATTACCATTGAAATTCCCACACATTCCACATAGAGATCCATAGAATCTCTCACTCACTCTGACTAGAAGGTTGCTATGCCCATCAAAATGGACAATGAATTCATTGAATGCATTTAGAATTACAAATCCTTGCTCCTCATGTACCTCTACAAGATCACTGATTTGATAAGCTGGTGTGTCAACAGCATTTCCATCAACCTGGAGGGGAATTAGAACATTTCAACATAAGAAAAGAGAGAAAGTAATAGAAGATTATTTATATTGATGTTATTTGAAGTGTAACTTACTTTAACTTTCCTGTTCTGCCCAATAGTGATGTTTGTCTGTTGTCCATGGTGAGACAACCAAACATCCACTGCAGACACAAATGACACCACCATGTTCCCCCGGTGCCTGTTGGTGGCCACCACATAGAAACTCAGATCACTGTCTGTAACATTACCGCAGGTCTGGGCAATCTCATACGAACACGTTCCCTGGTAGGATTGACAATACATATCTTCATTATTGCTTTCACCCAATTCATAGCTGCAACTTCTCACCCAGAAATATCTTTCATATGTAGTAGGGAAGTTTAGGTCCCGCCCTATTAATCGCGGTTGTCAATGAATGAGGGGTGTGACAGTCTATTGGCCGCCGTTCCTGGCGTATTTAAGGCGGAGTAATGCCACCTGGGTGCGCATCGTTCAATCGCTGTTTTGTGTGCGTTTGGGTGCGTGCTCTGGAACGCCTGCATGTTTGCAGTTCGTCGATTTACAGAAAGCTGTGAGTAACTGAAACTGTGAGTTTAGCGATCTACCTCTGGGTATGTATATGTAGTCCCTTGAGTATTATGGGGTTGGGTGTTTTTTTTTTTTTTTTTTTTTTTTTTACTGATTTTTGTTAACTTTTGTCTATTTTAGCGGGGCAACTGCTCGTGAGCACTTCGTTGCTGTGGACTGCAGGCAAATGCTCCTTAGACAAAGTTTGTTCTGCTGCTATTTTTACGTCTGTGTGACCATTTCGCTTCATTACTTTTTTTTATTTTGTTTGTTTTTGTTTTTGCTTTACGCTCATGCTGGTGGTCTAGGTGGAGGGTGGCTAGTCTGGGCCATTGACTAATGTGAGATGTGCCACTAACGGTGCGCGTTTAGCCCCACCTGTTACATTACCACCAGCAGCGTGTTTGTTATTTTGGTTTCCTTTTGATCTGTGCTCTTCCTAGGGGCGGCGTCGAAAAGTCGAGTGATATCTCGTACCTGGGAAGATCAAGTGTCTTTTTGTTTTGTTTTGAGTATTTGGTGAAGTCCTTTCCGGCCGTTAAGTTTTTGTTCTTAACTAAATATTTCTTGTTCTATGTGATTTCATTTGAAACATGATTATTTGCTGTTTTCATTTGTATTGTTGGTTTCATTTTTCCTTGTTTTGCTATATTTCTTTAACATCTTGCTGCTCCATGATATGTCTAGGTTCATGAGCCCTGTGGTGTGAACCCAGTTGAGCATCTGTACATCTGTCTGACCCCTGTGGCCAGTAGTTTACCCATTGTTGTCCTCCTTCATGGTTTGAACTTATTCTAATGCAAGTTGTGGACTTGAATATATTTGCTTCATTGTACATTTTACATTTATTTTTCTTTTGTTTCAGAAGCTGAAGTCTCCCAGTGAGGGAAGCTAGCTGTCTTTGCCCTTGGTGGTGGTGTTTCTCTCACAGAGTGTTTTGCCATTGACAGCTGCGTTTTCCTCTCTTAGTGTGTTCGTGTGAGTGGTGTGCGGGATATATTTGGGTGAGTGGTGTGTCTTATGATACTTACTGTTCAGCTAGCCACCCTACTGGTAAGCCTCAGCCTGAAAGCCTTTTTCTTTCCTTGTCTGGTCAACAGTTTTCTACATTTTAAATTATTATTATTGTGAAATAAAGACATTTTTGTATTTATATCCACATCTCTTGTGTTTAGTGGTAACGAACCTGTGTGCCCTATATTGGGTATAAATTTCCCCTAGTTGTACATTAGTGTTAATTATTGCCCTTCACTGCCCCGCCACACTTACTTAAATATATGAATATTTTTCTTTTTTTTTTAATGAAAAAACAAAACAAAACAAAAAACATTTGGAATCCAACCTTGCTTTATTCTAACACTAATAACCCTCCTTTGAATATACTTGACTGTTAAGTAATTTATCCTCTAATACCGGGACACAAAACAACAGTTATGTTGTCTGCAAAAAAACAGTTCATACCTGAAAGTGGGCCACAGCCCCATCAAAGGTGATGTAGTGGGGGTCGCCCCAGACTGTGCACGTGGACATTGGACTGTAGCAGTCACGACGTCCATTTCTGACCACACACTCCATGGCCGCTGGGCAGAAAGATGCAGTGCAGCGCAGATCATTCGGAGCAAAACACTGACAGTGTTGGGAACATGTTGAATCCCAGAACTGTTCACCAATCTACAAAATCAACAATGACAACAAACTTTACATTTCTGTAACATAACATCAGTAAGTATGTGTTTTTTAGGAGTACCATGTAAATGAATGAGTTAGGATGATACCATCTTTATACCATGGCACCACCACAGTTTTTGGTAAGTGTTTGAGATCATGTATGTTGCCATAATATGCTAAGACTATGCTTCCCCTTATCCACTACCATATATAATAAGGCTTAACATAGCATGTTTTAATCCTCACATGATAGTAGAATCCATCATACAAGCAGCCACATTGTTCCACTGGTACACAGAGTCCTCCACTCCTCACAAATCCCTCATCACAGAAACAACCTTCTGAGCATGTGTGTTCACAACTAGCATCGATGCTGCTGGCGTATACGTGTGACCACAGTCTGTGCCACACACCTCATAATGACTGTTTGATGAGCAGTCCATTACTGGAAATGCAACAACAAAATCTATTTGTAAAATGCAATATTTAATCTTTGAGATAAAAGGAAAAAATTGGAAAAAAAAAAAAATAAAAATAATAATAATAATAATCGGTAGTTGGTATTTTTAAATATATCAGCTAAACCGCCAGTCACTTACCACAGGATGTAAGTTCTCTCCAGGGGTAGACCATGGCATTGACAGATTGACAAGCACTCACATAGGATTGGACAGACCGACACAAGACATCATTATGATTCCCAGAAATGCACACATCAAACACACAGTTATCAAAATAGGCCTGTGGATTTACAGAACCATGGCAGAAGCTAAAGGGACCCTGGTTGTCTCTGATGATCCCACACAAGGCTTGTGAGATCAGAGTTGAGCTCTCATCTTGGCAATGGTCAGAACCATCCCCATGGTCATTACTGCACGACAAGTCCTCCTCAACCATCCATTCTGCACCAAACTGATCTGCTGAAGGTGCCAGAGCACCTGAAGGAGTGAGGAAGTCATCCTCTGTGTGGCCGTTAAAGTTGCCACAGATGCCACATGTAACTCCACTGTAGTTGGCTGGCACAACAATGTTTACCTCCCACGAGCCACCATAACTGACACTTAAACCAAAGTCAGTCGAGACATAGACAAACTGTCCTGTGGAGTAGACAGATACCCGACCAGAGTCAAGATAGACAGGGAGGTTTCTGGTCTCATCATCAACCTAATTGAAGAAAAATAGCACTTGTTTATATGAAACAATCATATCAATTACAACCATAATTTTCATATAACATACACTCAATGGCAAATTACAGTGAGTGGGACTTGCTTACCTTAACAGCAGAGTAACTGTTCATATCATGTGACATGTGCACAAGGTGCCCAGAGACATTGACAAATACTTCAACAGTTATTGACACAGGCCATCCATTCCATGCTTCATTTCTTGCTTCCACCTTGAAGTGTGGAAGTCCACGAGTATCATTGCATACTGTGGCCAGAACATATCGGCATGTGCCTTGAAAGTCAAAGTAGGTTCTATCAAAGGAGATATAGTGGGGATCTCCAGAAGCATAACAGTTACCATGTGGACGAGGATGACAGCCATACTCCCCATCTACCACCACGGCAGATTTCCTGTTCACTGCAAGATGATGATGTGCAACGTACATTTCCAGTGATTCCATCACAGACACACAGGAACTGGCACTCTTCACCATGCCAGAACTGCTCTCCAGGCTGCCGATAACGGCCATGATAGTGGCAGCCGCAGCCAGTGGGGGAACACAGCGATCTCCATCCAGCACTAGTCCATCATTGCACTGGCATCCCCCCTGGCATGGCAGAGCACACTGGAATGGAAATGAGAGACTAGGACATGAAGCAGGACAGGATGTGCCACACAGCTCAAAATGAGTATTTGCTGGACAGTTGGGATCTGGAATAATTAAGACAAAACAGGAGAAAAAGCAATGAATGATCAGAATTTTGAAGATTTATGGTTAATTCTAAAATCTTATCACCTTACAAGATACTAACCACAGTGGGTGATATTTCTCCACTCTCCAACTGCAATACCATTCTGTTGGCAGTGCAGTGTGTACCCTCGCAGGGCTTCACATAGAGCCTCCCTGGCACCCCCCGTCTGCTCTAGCATCTGAATGCACTCTTCAATCCACTGCCTAGGGTCTAGTGTTCTGCTGCACTCAGCAAATGGTCCATCATTCATTGCCATGATGTTGCAGATCTCTCTGAACTCGCTCCTGTTCTGATAAAGTCCTGGTTCCCAAATGTCAGCTGGGTCCTCACAGTAGGCTGACAGAGATCCATCACGCCAGCTATCTGCAAATTGCCGGGAATCGTCCAGCAGGACACCATCTGGGCTGTGGAATTCATCATTAATGTTTCCATTCAAGTTCCCACATAGACCTCCAAGTGTACCATTGTATGTGGTTGGAGCCGTGATTCGGACAATGTGTGGCCAGTCAGCTCTAACAGTCACTCCAAAGTTTGTCTTTAAACAAAACCCCTCACACTACTGTGATAGAGGTGGATCTGACTGGAACCAATACTGATGGGAAGGCCAACCATCTGTCCATCCACCTGAGGAGAATATAAAAGTTAATTCATCTAGTATATGAGTTTGAAATAATATACTTAAACTGCTCCAAATAAATGAAAAGCTAAGATTTTTTTAGCTAACCTGTACATTGCTACCTTCTCCCAATTCAATGGAAACATGAGTTCCTCCAGTCTCAAAATTTAGGAACCTGGAAAAGTCTTGAGGGCCTCTGGGTACTTTCTCCACTGTCAAAACAAAGTATGGCAGTTGGGATGGCCCCATTACTCGTGCAAGGGTAAGTCCACAAGCTCCTGGGTATCTGAAAGTTTGTCCATCAAAGGTGTGGTAGAAACCCAGGCCTTCAACCAAACAGGTAGCATAACTGATGGGTCTGCAGCCCCTCACACCATTATTGAGTCCACACACCTCTGCTGGACCACACTGGTGCTGATAACAGACCATTGACCTGCTACTGCAAACACATTGTCTCCCACAGTCCTCGTCCAACACTATTGACTGTCCCTCAGAGTAATAGAAGCCCTCAAATGTGCAGCCACAGTTAACTTGAGGCACACATTGCCCAGCACTGAGGACGTACCCATCATTACAAATACAGCTCTCTTGGTTTGGCAAGGGACAGTTTATTGGGGCAGATGGGTTGCTACAAGTTGCAGGGCAGCTTGTTCCGTTGGACTCAAAATGACTGTGACTATCAGGGCATATAATTTCTGGAAATGGAGTGCAGAAATAAGAAAACGCATCAAACTCTGGGTCTTTCACCTTGCACAAATATTTAAGTTACATTAAGTTGAATGCCAAATTTACTTCTAATAAAGACATAATAACGCACTTACCACAAAAGCCTGGTTGTCTCCACTGTCCAAGTTGTACACCCTGTTGTTGGCATTGAGCAGAATACACACTGAGAGCCTGGCACAGAATAGGCTGGTACCCTCCTCCTAAGCAAAGATCATAGATGCAGTTCTCTATGTAAGTCTGTGGTGAAAACACAGAGTGGCAAGAAGCAAAAGGCCCCGAAACATCTCCTAGGATTCCACAGTGGTTCGTGTCACTGTAAAGGCTCATTTCACTGTTGGTACAAACTGCACAAGCGAGACCTGTGCACCTGACATCATGGCATTCAGGATCTGTGTCCCCCTCTACCTTCCAAGAGTTGTAAAGTCAACATCCGAGCTCAAGATCTCTCCGGAGACTGAACGGAAGTCATCTTCAGGATGTAGGTTATAGTTCCCACACAGACCACATGTGGCATTCTGGTAGTCATATGGTACAGAGATGGTGACATAGCTGTATGCATCATAGGTCACTAGGAGACCAAAGTCTGTGCTGATGGCCAAGGAAAAACCTGACTGATAGACTTGGATGGAGCCATTGTGGAGGGTTAATGGTGTTGCTCGAAAAGTCCCGTTAACCTTGCCAATGTTGACAAAACCAAAAACATTTGGAATATGGATGGATGGCTGAACTGAAATCAACATTACAGCAATACAGTGATAATTACCTTTGCCTCATGATTGTGATCTTTGACCAATTCAATTTCTTCATTATAGACAAAAACTCTGACCATCCGAGTCCATGACACACGTGTACTCCCCCGATGCTCATTTTTGCCCTCAATGCGATAGTATGGCAAACCATTTCCACAAGCCTGAACAATGACAAAAATTCAGAATCAGTAAAGGATTCCCAATTTTATAAAATATGTTCTATAAATGGAAAGCCATAGAGGCATTACTAACCTCAGACAGAACATACGTGCAGGTTCCTTGAAAGTGAAATATCTGATTGTCAAAGGTGTAGTAGTGAGGATCACCAGAGATGGTGCATGTTTGCCTCTGAATGTTCTGACAAGAGTATTGGAAAGCTGCTGGACGACAAGCTTGGGAATAAGTACAGGGCTCAAATCTGCACTGGAGGCCACTTCTGGTACAGGTGCATCTCTGCTGACAGGTGGCATCATTCCAGAAGGAGTCTCCCAGCTGCACTGGAAAACCTATTACAAAGAGTTTATGGATATAAACACCACAAATAATTTGTGTAATTGCTGGAAGGCTTGACCTGGAAGGCTCACTAACATGGTATAATCACATTTGAATAGGTCATTTATAGGCTTACTGCAAATAGCAAATAGAAAGCAATCAGGAAGCAGCTTTACCATTAAATCGACAATACGTGTTCCATGATCTGTTCTGAAGGCCCATCTGCCTGACACATTGACATTGCTGCTGTATGGTAGGCTTGTGATGTCATTCTGGAGTGATCCAGTAATTGAGAAATGGTGACTTGAGTCGATGGTGTCATAACCAGCCTAGTGATAAGGAAGACATCCAGATGTCTGATTTGTTAGGCATAAATAATGCACATAATATGAATACTTATTGGTAACACTTTATTTTGATGGTCCCCTTTAGACATTCTGTTGACTAAGTAATGTTGTACCTAAATGTCAACTAACACTCAGAGTATTAATAGACTGTCTGTGTTGGGAGTAGCTAACTACAAGTAGCGATGTTACTAACTTTTTCTACATTAGAAACGTTAAACTACATTTTTCAGCAACTTAACAGTACCTCAGTTGCCTTTAAAACAGTGTAGCTTTTCCAGTAGCAAACTACTTTTTCCAGCGAGTAGCGGTGTAGAAGCGACTAAAAGCTACATTCTGTTTTGTGAGCCTGCAATGCTTTGCTACAGCACAGCATCTTCTTACCAACGTGTTACCAACATCTATTTTTAATTACGCATCTTGTGACTTTACAGCTCACTGCACTGAGAAGAGATCATCGTCTGATTATGTAAAGGACATACAGGAGTGGGTTGATGCTTCTCGCCAATCAACTTGTAAAGGTTATACTTGATTTATACAAACAAAAGATTGAAATGCTATGTCATTGCATTGGCAAAACAACTGTCAATTAAACAGAAAACAAAATCAAGATATAGCTTAGGCCACGGCCACACGTCCAGAGCTTTCCCTATCCAATCTTTTTTTCCCTTTGTCTCAAGAAATATCCGCGTATACACGAAACCACTGAAACCAACTCAAACGCGATTAATTAAAGAGGTTGCACAGGTTTCAGAGCAAAGCTACACACTGTATTCACGCAAGCAGTGCAGTGAAATTATAATAGAAATAGAATAAAAAAAATACTATATATATTATATATATATATATATATATATATATATATATATATATATATATATATATATATATATATATATATATATATATATATATATATATATATATATATATATATATATATATATATATATATATATATATATATATATATATATATATATATATAAAAAAATATAAAAAAATAAAAGTGGAATAAAATAAGTGAAGTAAACTGTGCAGTGAGTAAACTGTAGACTTATAAATATGTGGTTAACAAATGTATAAAGAGTATAATGTGCAAACAGGTTTATAACAGGTTGTTACACCGTAACAACGAGAACAGAAAGTGCAGTGCAATGTCAGTGTATCGATGTTTATCCTGAAGTGAAGTCACGTGATGTCCCACAAAACCTTATAGTATGCCTCCTGAACACTTTCCATATATGGCGCGCATCTCACTGTATCATTACATGATACTTCTGTATCTTTTTGTAAAGTTTTAGCATGAGTCGACATTCACTGCCATTATATTAAGGAGCGTGTGCAGGTCGTTTTCAAAATTTCTCCTTTTGAGGTCCGAACAAGATAGAAGGACATCGGGCATTGGAACAACAGCAGGGTGAGTAAAGATGACTTTATTTTCATTTCAGGGTGAACAATCACTTTAATTCTAAAGGCAGTGGAAAGATTTTCCTGTCATATGAGCAAATTTTGTAAAACACTTACGACAGAGACGGCGTGCGGTTTTTACATTATTGTACTCCACTGGAAAACGTCTGCATCTTTTTACTCTTTTTTTATTTTATTTTATTTTTATTCCTGTATTATGTTTTATTTATTTTAATTCTTATTATAACTGTTTTAATTATCCTTTTTTATTTTTATTTTATTATTTTGTTAAGGCATCTAGGTGGAAGAATGGGAGAGAGATGTTTTGTTTTTTTTCCTCAGGAAATATTTTAATTCCATTTCTGTGTAAAGCATTTTGAATTGCCACTGTGTATGAAATGTGCTATAAATAAACTTGCCTTGCCTTGCCTTAATTAAAAAATACTATAGTATATATAGTTTGTTAATTTCCCCAGATATTACATATTGTTCCCTTATACCTACACATAAGTACTTTAGTTACACTATAATTACCAAAAGTTACGCTGTAATTTTTTTTTCAATTTGCTTTCCGGATGTAATTTAAAGCATTACCCATATATTTTGTTCTTGCATTGAGACATTTGTAGCAATCTGACAGTCAGTTTGAGATCTAGGCTACATATGAGCATTATATCTTTGGATCGTTTACAAATTAAAACTGTACTTATCTTAACTGTATTGCAATGTGTTGTTTTAAACCCCAAACATTTTACTTAAAACTGAATAATTCTTTATTAACAATTATTCAGTTATTTGTAACGTACAATGTAATTGTACACAAATAAATAAATAAATAAATAAATAAATAAATAAATAAATAAATAAATAAATAAATAAATAAATATCTTGTGCATACCTGTACATATCGTTGCGCTGGAGCGATTGCACCATAGTTCATCACAACAAATGAGAGACGGCCATTTGAAATCAAAACCACTTGAAAAGATGTTTCCTTAAAAAAGACAAACAAAGTTTGAATTTCTTTGTAAGTGAAGCAAAAAAACATGGTATACCGATTTCTTTTAAATGGGCACATGGAAGTTTCCATGATATCAAACTGGGCTACTTACTGTTCTTGAATTGGAGTAGTATGCAACTCTATCCCATGTTGCAACAAAGACCCATGAAGCAGAGAAACTCAAGTCAGGGAAGTACTGGTTTATGTTGAAGTTGAAGTTGAAGTTGAAGTTTATTCGTCATTACACATGTACAAGTACAGTATAACGAAATGAAGTTTGGAGCAAGCCTCCGGGCCGCAGCCGATTATTCAGGCGCCGCCCTACGCTCTCCAGAAATACAAGAATGCAATTTAGCAAGCATTACATAGCAAACACAACAAAACATAAACATAAACATAAACATGACACAGTACACGTGGTCACGTGATGGGATTTTTGTATGGAGTGGGAGAGAGAGATAGATAAACAGGCAGGCGGTTTGGAGGGTGGGATCGGGTCGCAGGTTGTGTATGGTGCAGTGAGTCTGAGATTGTGTTGTGTGAGAATGTTAGCCATAACTTCAGATGTTTTCGAGTTCAGTTCTATGGTTTGTCCTGCCAGAGGAGATAAGGCAGTGCACAGGGAAGATAGATAGCAGACAGCTGCCCGGCTGACCTCCCAACCGAGAGATAGAGGACCAAGTGAGGTTCGTTGGGCTGACCATTGATTAGGTCAGGCAAATACAATTTATTATTTTTAATCCATTTGATGATCTTGATAATTTGTCAGGATCATAATCAATCAATCAGATCTGGTCCTCAGCATTCGCGTCGGTCTGTGCAGTTTCCCTAGACATTACGTCCAGCCTCATGGCCAGACCGGTTACAGTCCGTAAAAGTTCACCGATCTGACCCCGATAGAGCCCCTCTTCCCTGCGTATCCGCAGTCCGGACTGCGTTATTGCAGTTCAGTTCCTCAATTCCTATCACTTTCTGATCTAATTCCTTCAAACGGTCACACAGAACCCGAGCATTGTTTAATTTCCACAGACAGCGGCTGGGTGAATTTGCTTGCAGCTGTCTTACAGCTTATGTCTTGGGTCGCCTGTGTAAGGACACTGCCAGAGGTGTACTGTTGATATGAGATAACACCATTCCAACGGTTGTCAATATCTGTCCAGAATGGAGCAATGAGATCTTTCCTCCATAAGCTGGGAACCTGTATGGAGTGTAAGCTGTACCATGCCCCGTCAAAAGTCAAGTGTTGTTAACCTGAAATAGAAGAGGACTGATTATCATTGCAGAATTCTTGCAAAAGATGCAATATTGTTTATAACAGTAATTTAAACTGCATTAAATTCATTTTCCTCATTTACTTTTTCTCCAGGAGTACAATGTGTATTAACATAGACACTCATAATCCAATATCCTCTCATATCAGATTAACTTACATAAATTTGGTTATATGTTTGCCCAAAAATATAAATGGCTGCTGGAGGTATATAACGGATGAACTCCCATCATCAATGCGTCCATTCACTGAGTCTTCAGTTCCAAATGGATAAAATTGGCTTGGAATATTGATGTCATTGTCTGAAAAAAGAAAAGAAAAAAAAAAAGACAGAAAAACGTATTGAAAATGTATTAGTAATGTCATAGACTTAATTTCAATTTAATTTACCTTAGTGTCCCCATCATTGTATTTATATTCTCTGTATAATGAAATAGCATTGTGGCCATATGAAAGCATGGCTCTGATTACCTTTGACTGTGTGCCAATGGTACTAAATCACCTTAATATAGCTCAAAATATAATAGCCTTTATGGCTTTATAAATTATTTTAAATTATTTACATGCATCACAAACACATAACATGGATGTGATTTGCTCATACATTAATCAATACAATATACTACCGTGTGGAGATTCTGGTGTTGTAGTTCCAGTTATTTGTATATTCTGGTGTTGTAGATTCTGTTGTTGTATATTCTGGTGTTGTAGATTCTGGTGTTGTAGTTCCAGTTGTTGTATATTCTGGTGTTGTAGATTCTGGTGTTGTAGTTCCAGTTGTTGTATATTCTGGTGTTGTAGATTCTGTTGTTGTATATTCTGGTGTTGTAGATTCTGGTGTTGTAGTTCCAGTTGTTGTAGATTCTGGTGTTGTAGATTCTGGTGTTTGTAGTTCAGTTGTTGTATATTCTGGTGTTGTAGATTCTGTTGTTGTAGTTCCAGTTGTTGTATATTCTGGTGTTGTAGATTCTGTTGTTGTAGTTTCAGTTGTTGTAGATTCTGCTGTATTGTATATTGTAGATGCTGTTGCTGAGAGTCTGGGCTGTTGTATATTCTGCTGTTGTAGAGTCTAGTGTTGTATATTCTGGTGTTGTAGATTCTGCTGTTGTAGTTTCAGTTGTTGTAGATTCTGGTGTTGTATATTCTGGTGTTGTAGATTCTGCTCTTGTATTTGTGTTGTAGATTCTGCTGTTGTAGTTTCAGTTGTTGTAGATTCTGCTGTTGTAGCTTTTCAGTTGTTAGTAGTTGTTCTGCTGTTGTATATTCTGCTGTTGTAGAGTCAGTTGTTGTAGATTATTCTGCTATATTCTTGTTGCAGGAGTCTAGTTCTGTATATTCTGCTGTTGTAGATTCAGTTGTTGTAGATTCTGTAGATTGTTGTAGATTCTGGTGTTGTAGTTCCAGTTGTTGTATATTCTGATGTTGTAGATTCTGCTGTTGTAGTTTCAGTTGTTGTATATTCAGTTGCTGTATATTCTGCTGTTGTAGTTCCAGTTGTTGTATATTCTGCTGTTGTAGTTCCAGTTGTTGTATATTCTGCTGTTGTAGATTCTGGTGTTGTAGATTCTGGTGTTGTAGATTCTGGTGTTGTAGTTTCAGTTGTTGTAAATTCTGGTGTTGTAGTTTCAGTTGTTGTAGATTCTGCTGTTGTATATTCTGCTGTTGTAGAGTCTAGTGTTGTATATTCTGCTATTTGTAGATTCTGGTGTTGTAGTTGCAGTTATTTGTAGATTCTGGTGTTGTAGTTGCAGTTGTTGTATATTCTGCTGTTGTAGTTCCAGTTGTTGTAGATTCTGGTGTTGTAGTTCCAGTTATTTGTATATTCTGCTGTTGTAGATTCTGCTGTTGTAGTTCCAGTTGTTGTATATTCTGCTGTTTTAGATTCTGCTGTTGTAGTTTCAGTTTGTTGTATATTCTGCTGTTGTAGATTCTGCTGTTGTAGTTCCAGTTGTTGTATATTCTGGTGTTGTAGATTCTAGTGTTGTAGTTCCAGTTGTTGTAGATTCTGCTGTTGTATATTCTGCTGTTGTAGAGTCTAGTGTTGTATATTCTGCTGTTGTAAGTCAGTGTTGTATATTCTGCTGTTGTAGAGTCTGGTGTTGTATATTCTGTTGTTGTATATTCTGGTGTTGTATATTCTGCTGTTGTAGTTTCAGTTGTTGTAGATTCTGGTGTTGTAGATTCTGCTGTTGTAGTTTCAGTTGTTGTAGATTCTGGTGTTGTATATTCTGCTGTTGTAGAGTCTAGTGTTGTAGATTCTGCTGTTGTACCATTCTGCTGTTGTATATTCTGCTGTTGTATATTCTGCTGTTGTAGATTCTGCTGTTGTATGATTCTGCTGTTGTAGATTCTGCTGTTAGAAGTTCCAGTTGTTGTATATTCTGCTGTTGTAGATTCTGCTGTTGTAGTTCCAGTTGTTTGTATATTCTGTTGTTGTAGATTCTGTGTGTGAGTGTGTCAGTGTGTGAGTTGAAAATACAGTACAACACATCCCTGCCTAAAACTGTTGGGTTTTGTGATGTTAAAAAGAAAGAAAGATAAATAACTTTTACACCTTTAGTAGTAGTAGTAGCAGTATCAGTAATCTGGTGGATTTTGTAGGCAGGTTAAGACTGGATTTAATTTGTTTAAATGTACTATAAAGAATACCAATGCTTTGTTTAATAATAAAAATATAAATAATAATAATAATAATAATAATTATCGCATTCATATTTAAATCTGTTGCATTTTGAGGTAGTTTAAATGATTAGTTCATTTCAAAATGATGATTTCTGATAATTTTCTCAACCCCATCTCATCCAAGATGTTTATATCTTTCTTTCTTCAGCGGAAAAGAAATTAAGTTTAAGGAAAACATTCCAGGTTTTTTCTCCACATAATGGACTTCAGTTGCAACCAACAGGTTGGAAGGGTCCAAATCGCCAGTTTCAAAGGGCTTTGATCAGTCATTTTCCTAAAAAAATAAAAAATATACTTTTTAATTTGCACGGCGTATAGCGTCATCACATTGGAAAGGTCACGGCCGTCAGCGTAGGTGGAAAGTACCAACCCAGTGTTAAAATGAGCGAGCAAAGACTAAATCAAACACCCTTTACAAAAATAAAGGTACAAAAGAAAGACATGAACCTCTTAGATGAAATGGGGTGAGTAAATTATCAGAAATTTTTATTTTGAAGTGAACTAATCCTTTAAGACAGGATTTAGATTTTTAAATTGAACTGTAAGGGAATGCATTTTTTTACTTTTACAATAATGAAAAAAACATGACATGTTTTTAGTGAGTTCAAATTGTAACAAATTTCTTATGTAAAAATTACTACATTATGATCTTAAGATTGTATTACCTACATCAAGTGTATCCTTTATACCCCTCTTTCACTAATTTAAAAAGAATTGATCATAGATCTCAATTGGTGATTTCTAGGATTTGTTTTCACCACATTTGTTTTCATCAAATAGAAATTACAATTTTATTCTTGTTTTTTTAAACTTTGATAAATGTGAAATTCAAATATTTAAGCAAAATAATTTCCCCATTGAAACAAACAAAAAGAGAACAAAGATCATCCTCAGATGATTAAAGAGTGTGCTGTACTGTATAAACAATTAAACATGAAACTTAAAATAAACAAATTAATAAGACAAATAAGAGTTTGTAAAATCATATATTTCATGCTTTTTCCTATCTAGACTGCAAACTTAGCCGACAGGCCAGACCCACATCAAGATGTTGGGTCTGGGAATACATCATTGGCAGGGCTCAATCAGAGGAGCAGGATAAATGGTTGTCTTTCAGATTCCCTCTGCACACAATAGGATAGCGCCACAACCAGCCAGAGCAACGAAGAAGGTGAAGCGGAGCTAGCTGATAGATCAAACCTTTGCCGTATCCAGTCGGCAAAACTCCGAACACATCTTTCTTTTTTAGAATGACTTCAGCGTCGTTCTTTGTTCTTTCTCAAAAAAAAAAAGCTTAACTCCAAGTCTTCCAGAGTTGCGGCCAAAGCCGATTTGAAAGACCGCTGTTCAGCCCAGCTTGCTTTGTTTTCAAGTATCGCGGAACCGCCGCAACTCTGCTGTCATTATGTTGCTGCCACCCAACCGACTCTATACACGCATGTAACTGGCCTGACTAGAGTTTGTTTTTTCAGCTCGCAAGCCAACGGAGAGTTGCTAGATGCCCTGGCTGCAGATTATATTAGCTGCCGCTGGAGTGCGTCTAGATTGTTCTAGACTACTGCAAACTGCCTTCTTTAGTGCATTACACTTGTTCTTTTATTGTTTGAGCTTTCCTGTAGCTCTTTATTTCCAATATATTTGTAATATATGACATTTCCTATTATAATATCCTCTTTCCACGTATAACAAAATCTCTATTTCCAGTCTCTCTCTTTCTCTCTTGTTGGTTTTTTCAGGTCCACTGCTCAATTTTCCTGCTCTGACCAGCAGGTGAAGTCAGGTGTTACTGTTCTGTTGTCCATCGCCGATCATCCCACCAGTTACTCATTTCTCACCTGTTCATCATTACCATCTTATCTTCCTGCTTATCCACCTTATTCTACGTGGAGCCCCGCATTACGACATGCAGTAAAATTAGTAGGCTAAATCATGCGCATCGCTTTTACTAATTCTCTAATAGAATATACACTCACTCTAAAGGATTATTAGGAATACCCATACTAATACTGTGTTTGACCCCTTTTGCCTTCAGAACTGCCTTAATTTAATGTGGCATTGATTCAACAAGGTGCTGAGAAAGCATTCTTTGAAAATGTAGGCCCATATTGATAGGATAGCATCTTTTGCAGTTGATGGAGATTTGTGGGATGTACATCCAGGGCACTAAGCTCCCTATTCCCACCACATCCCAAAGATGCTCTATTGGGTTGAGATCTGGTGACTGTGGGGGCCATTTTAGTACAGTGAACTCATTGTCATGTTCAAGAAACCAATTTGAAATGATTCAAGCTTTGTGACATGGGTGCATTATCCTGCTGGAAGTAGCCATCAGAGAATGGGTACATGGGGTCATAAAGGGATGGACATGGTCAGAAACAATGCTCAGGTAGGCTGTGGCATTTAAACGATGCCCAATTGGCAATTAAGGCCTAAAGTGTGCCAAGAAAACATCCCCACACCATTACACCACCACCACCAGCCTGCACAGTGGTAATAAGGCATGATGGATCCATGTTCTCATTCTGCTTTTACGCCAAATTCTGACTCTACCATCTGAATGTCTCAACAGAAATCGAGACTCATCAGACCAGGCAACATTTTTCCAGTCTTCAACCTGTCCAATTTGGTGAGCTTGTGCAAATTGTGAAGCCTCTTTTCCTATTTGTAGTGGAGATGAGTGGTACCCGGTGGGGTCTTCTGCTGTTGTAGCCCATCATCCTCCTGCAAGGTTATGCAGTGTTGTGGCTTCACAAATGCTTTTGCTGCATACCTCGGTTGTAATGAGTGGTTATTTCCAGTCAAAGTTGCTCTTCTATCAGCTTGAATCGTTGGCCCCATTCTCCTCTGACCTCTAGCATCAGCAAGGCATTTTCGCCACACATGACCGGCCGCATACTGGATGTTTTTCCCTTTTCACACCATTCCTTTGTAAAACCCTAGTAAATGGTTGTGCGTAGAAAATCCCAGTAACTGAGCAGATTGTGGAATACTCAGACCCGCCCGTCTGGCACCAACAACCATGCCACGCTCAAAATTGCTTAAATCACCTTTCTTTCCCATTCTGACATTCAGTTTGGAGTTCAGGAGATTGTCTTGACCAGAACCACACCCCTAAATGCATTGAAGCAATTGCCATGTGATTGGTTGATTAGATAATTGAATTAATGAGAAATTTAACAGGTGTTTCTAATAATCCTTAAGGTGAGTGTAGATAATATATCAAATGTTGAAAGTGAGACATTTTGAAATGTCATGCCAAAAAATTGGCTCATTTTGGATTTCATGAGAGCTACACATTCCAAAAAAAGTTGGGACAGGTAGCACATAAGAGGCTGGAAAAGTTAAATGTACATATAAGGAACAGCTGGAGGACCAATTTGTAACTTATTAGGTCAATTGGCAACATGATTGGGTATAAAAGAGCCTCTCAGAGTGGCAGTGTCTCTCAGAAGGTCCAAGATGGGCAGAGGATCACCAATTCCCCCCAATGCTGTGGCCAAAAATACTGGAGAAATATCAGAAAGGAGTTTCTCAGAAACATTGCAAAAGAGTTTGAAGTTATCATCATCTACAGTGCATAATATCATCCAAAGATTCCATTTTGCAGAGAATCTGGAACAATCTCTGTGCTTGTGGTCGGTCAAGGCCGAAAACCATACTGGATGCCCGTGATCTTGGGCCCTTTAGATGGCACTGCATCACATACAGGAATGCTACTGTAATCAAATCACAACATGGGCTGGAATACTTCCAGAAAACATTGTCGGTGAACACAATCCACCCCGTGCCATTCCGCCGTTGTGCAGCTAAAACTCTATAGGTCAAAAAAGAAAGCCATATCTAAACATGATCGAGAAGCGCCCAGGTGTTTTCTCTGGGCCAAGGCTCATTTGAAATGGACTGTGGCAAAGTGGTATTGCGCTGTTCTGTGGTCAGGCGAATCAAAATTTGAAGTTCTTTTTGGAAAACTGGGACGCCATGTCATCCAGACTAAAGAGGACAAAGGACAACCCAAGTTCAGCGCTCAGCGCTCAG
>CM031950.1:37344084-37388269 GCA_018749465.1 Paracanthobrama guichenoti | reverse complement strand
ACACAGTGGCATGAAAACGCTTTTATATATATATAAAATTCTGAATCACCCTTATCTGAGAGTGGAAGAAAGGGATTTCTGTTTTAAAAAATTGTCAGGTAACTGTGCATTTATACAGCACTCCTTGCAGACAAATCTTTCGTGGGCCTCAACTCCAGGGTCTCTCCAGAATTGGAAAGAAAGGTGGATTTAAGCACTTTTGAGCGTGGTGCATGGTTGTTGGTGCCAGATGGGCCGGGTCTGGAGTATTTCACAATCTGCTCAGTTACTGATTTTCACACACAACCATTTTTAGGGTTTACAAAGAATGGTGTGAAAAGGGAAAAACATCCAGTATGTGGCAGTCCTGTGGGCGAAAAATGCCTGTTGATGCTAGAGGTCAGAGGAGAATGGGCCGACTGATTCTGCTGATAGAAGAGCAACTTTTGACTGAAATAACCACTCACAACTCCGAGGTATGCAGCAAAGCATTTGTGAAGCCACAACATGCACAACCTTGAGGCGAATGGGCTACAATAGCAGAAGACCCCACCAGGTACCACTCATCTCCACTATAAATAGAAAAAGAGCCTACAATTTGCACGAGCTCACCAAAATTAGACAGTTGAAGACTGGAAAATGTTGCCTGGTCTGATGAGTCTCGATTTCTGCTGAGACATTCAGATGGTAGAGTCAGAATTTGGGTGTAAAACAGAATGAGAACATGGATCCATCATGCCTTGTTACCACTGTGCAGGCTGGTGGTGGTGGTGTAATGGGTGTGGGGGATGTTTTCTTGGCACACTTTAGGCCCCTTAGTGCCAATTGGGCATTGTTTATATGCCACGGCCTACCTGAGCATTGTTTCTGACTATGTCCATCCCTTTATGACCACCATGTACCCATTCTCTGATGGCTACTTCCAGCAGGATAATACACCATGTCACAAAGCTCGAATCATTTCAAATTGGTTTCTTGAACATGACAATGAGTTCACTGTACTAAAATGGCCCCACAGTCACCTGTAGATCTCAAACCCAATAGAGCATCTTTTGGGATGTGGTGGAACGGGAGCTTCGTGCCCTGGATGTGCATCCCACAAATTCCATCAACTGCAAGATGCTATCCTATCAATATGGGCCAACATTTCTAAAGAATGCTTTCAGCACCTTGTTGAATCAATGCCACGCAGAATTAAGGCAGTTTTGAAGGTGAAAGGAGTCAAACACAGTATTAGTATGGTGTTCTTAATAACTTTAGGTGAGTGTGTGTATATATATACATACATAAATAAATAAATAATAATAAAAAAATATATATATATATATATATATATTTAAAAGTTTATTGAAAAATAAGAAGTGTTGTCAGTCTGTTTTGAAAGTTGTTTCTGTGTGTGAGACATTTTTGGTTTTCCAGTTGAGTACAATAATGTAAATCGTGATCATAGACAAAACTGCAAGTCGCCTGTTGTGTAAGCTTATAAAATTTGCTCATACAACAGGAAAAATCTTTCCGCTGCCTTTTAGAATTAAAGGGATTAAAGGGACCTGCACACGCCCTTAATATAATGGTAGTGAATGTTTCACCATGCTAAAACTTTTTACAAAAGATACAGAAGTATCATGTAATGATACAGTGAGATGCGCGCCATATATGGAAAGTGTTCAGGAGGCATACTATAAGGTTTTTGGGGGGAAAGAAAGTCACATTTCCATGCACGCCCTGGAAGTGCATGATCCATCAGCAGCTGCTCAAGCTTACTATAACTTGCACTGTTGTCATGGCACCCAGGATAAGCACACACACCAGAAGAAATCATCTTCAATAGAATCAAATGCAACTCTTGTCTCTTCTATAAGGTCAATAATAAGAAATAATACAATAATACTAATAATGGTAAACCTCCTGAAGTGAATGTTGTGAATGTTGTGCATACTGTAAGTCGCGCGAGCTGTTGCTGATGGCTCACACTCTCCCAGGAACGAGCACAAGAGTAATGGCCAAACTCAGCATTTTGACTGAATAATAAGGTTTCTTTCTACTATATAATGAGTTAAATTATTGTTGTTGTTATTATTAAGTTAAAAGTGAATCTAGTGATATTTTGCTGGTGCCCTGCCATGAACCCTGCCCCACAGCAGAACCGAAACTGTGGCATTGGTGTATCGCTACACCCCTAATACCTTACACATACATGCTTTATAGTTACACTATAATTACTGAAAGTTACACTGTAAATTAATTTTACTTACACAGTACTTTCCGGGCTGCACTTTACATGCAGTGAAGCAGCATACTGTGGCGGAGTTCCTCAGTGAGACGCATAAATCATGCACTGCTTGGTGTGAATACAGTGTGCTTGTTCTGAAACCTGTGTAACCTCTTTAATTAGATCACAGCCTTTGCTGTGTGATAAGTACACACTAAGGCCCCATCCAAACGGAGACACACGTTTAGCTGTATACGTAAAAATGTTGTGTCGTATCAGCGCTTCGCCCACACGGATTTGGAGCTTTAGGAGCCTGAAACCGGTATTTTTTTAAACTGTGTCCTAGGAGTGGATAAATCTTAAATCAACATCCTTATGTTTCTGTGTGTACAGCCAATCCGTATATTTTTTGAAACGGTGACATCATCACACCAATGTCCCACAGGGTAAAGACTACAAGGAATACAGCTACGTGGCACTGGGCATGCGCACATCAATATTGAATTATTTAATTACTGTATTATTGTAGGGGTAGGTTTGGGGTTGGGGTAGGTGTAGGCATTAATAAAACACATTTGTGTTTTAATGGGTAAGAGCACATTTATTTATTGTTATTTATTGTGAGATTTTGCCTCACTTCCTACTGCTGTACCCTTCTAGCCACATCTCTTCTTAATTTTTAGTGTATTTCTGTGGCAGAATTACAGTGCCACACACTAGTTGGTTTCAGTGGTTTCAGTGTACGCGCGGATATTTCTTGAGACGAAGGGAAAAAAAGATTGGATAGGGAAAGCTCTGGGCGGTGGTAAGCGTGGCCTAAGCTATATCTTTGATTTTGTTTTCTGTTTAATTGACAGTTGTTTTGCCAATGCAATGACATAGCATTTCAATCTTTTGTTTGTATAAATCAAGTATAACCTTTACAAGTTGATTGGCGAGAAGCATCAACCCAGTACGTCCCTTACATAATCATCTGATAATCTCTCTCTCAGTGAGCTGCAAAAAGTCACAAGATGTGTAATTAAACATTGGATGTTGGTAACGCACAATTTTAATTTGTGATCTAATAAGAAGATGCTGTGCTGTATCAAAACATTGCAGGCCTCGTCAAAACAGAATGTAGCTTTTAGTCGCTTACACATGCTTTACTCGCTGGAAAAGTAGTTTTCTACTTTTTTTTTTTCTACTTGTTTGCTACTGGAAAAGCTACACTGTTTTAAAGGCAACTGAGTTACTGTTAAGCTGCTGAAAAATGTAGTTAAGTTAGTAGCATCGCTTACTAGTAGTTAGCTACTCCCCAACACAGACAGTCTATTAATACTCTATTAATACTCTAATGAGTGTCAGTTGACATTTAGGTACAACATTACTTTGTCAACAGAATGTCTAAAGGGGACCATCAAAATAAAGTGTTACCAATAAGTATTCATATTATGTGCATTATTTATGCTTCAACAAATCAGACATCTGGATGTCTTCTCTATCACTAGGCTGGTTATGACACCATCGACTCAAGTCACCATTTCTCTCAATTACTGGATCACTCCAAAAATGACATCGCATACAGGCTACCATACAGCACCAATGTCAATGTGTCCGGCAGATGGGCCTTCAGAACAGATCATGGAACACGTGGCTGTCGATTTAATGGTAAAGCTGCTTCCTGACTGCTTTCTATTTGCTATTTGCAGTAAGACTATAAATGACTATTCAAATGTGATTATACGATGTTAGTGAGCCTTCCAGGTCAAGCCTTCCAGCAATTACACATTATTTGTGGTGTTTATATCCATAAACTCTTTGTAATAGGTTTTCCAGTGCAGCTGGGAGACTCCTTCTGGAATGATGCCACTTGTCAGCAGAGATGCACCTGTACCAGAAGTGGCCTCCAGTGCAGATTTGAGCCCTGTACTTATTCCCAAGCTTGTCGTCCAGCAGCTTTCCAATACTCTTGTCAGAACATTCAGAGGCAAACATGCACCATCTCTGGTGATCCTCACTACTACACCTTTGACAATCAGATATTTCACTTTCAAGGAACCTGCACGTATGTTCTGTCTGAGGTTAGTAATGCCTCTATGGCTTTCCATTTATAGAACCGATTTGATAAAATTGGGAATCCTTTACTGATTCTGAATTTGTATCATTGTTTAGGCTTGTGGAAATGGTTTACCATACTATCGCATTGAGGGCAAAAATGAGCATCGGGGGAGTACACATGTGTCATGGACTCGGATGGTCAGAGTTTTTGTCTATAATGAAGTAATTGAATTGGTCAAAGATCACAATCATGAGGCAAAGGTAATTATCACTGTATTGCTGTAATGTTGATTTCAGTATAGCCATCCATCCATATTCCAAATGTTTTTGGTTTTTGTCAACATTGGCAAGGTTAATGGGACTTTTCGAGCAACACCATTCACCCTCCACAATGGCTCCATCCAAGTCTATCAGTCAGGTTTTTCCTTGGCCATCAGCACAGACTTTGGTCTCCTAGTGACCTATGATGCATACAGCTATGTCACCATCTCTGTACCGTATGACTATCAGAATGCCACATGTGGTCTGTGTGGGAACTTTAACCTACATCCTGAAGATGACTTCCGTTCAGTCTCCGGAGAGATCTTGAGCTCGGATGTTGACTTTCTACAACTCTTGGAAGGTAGAGGGGGGCACACAGATCCTGAATGCCATGATGTCAGGTGCACAGGTCTCGCTTGTGCAGTTTGTACCAACAGTGAAATGAGCCTTTACAGTGACACGGAACCACTGTGGAATCCTAGGAGATGTTTCGGGGCCTTTTGCTTCTTGCCACTCTGTGTTTTCACCACAGACCTACATAGAGAACTGCGTCTATGATCTTTGCTTAGGAGGAGGGTACCAGCCTATTCTGTGTCAGGCTCTCAGTGTGTATCTGCTCAATGCCAACAACAGGGTGTACAACTTGGACAGTGGAGACAACCAGGCTTTTGTGGTAAGTGCCTTATTATGTCTTTATTAGAAGTAAATTTGGCATTCAACTTAATGTAACTTAAATATTTGTGCAAGGTGAAAGACCCAGAGTTTGATGTATTTTCTTATTTCTGCACTCCATTTCCAGAAATCATATGCCCTGAGAGTCACAGTCATTTTGAGTCCAATGGAACAAGCTGCTCTGCAACTTGCAGCAACCCATCTGCCCCAATAAACTGTCCCTGCCCAATCAGGAGAGCTGTATTTGTAATGATGGGTACGTCCTCAGTGCTGGGCAATGTGTGCCTCAAGTTAACTGTGGCTGCACATTTGAGGGCTTCTATTACTCTGAGGACAGTCAATAGTGTTGGACGAGGACTGTGGGAGACAATGTGTTTGCAGTCGCAGGTCAATGGTCTGTTATCAGCACCAGTGTGGTCCAGCAGAGGTGTGTGTGAACTCCATAATGGTGTGAGGGGCTGCAGACCCATCAGTTATGCTACCTGTTCGGTTGAAGGCCTGGGTTTCTACCACACTTTGATGGACAAACTTTCAGATACCCAGGAGCTTGTGGACTTACCCTTGCACGAGTAATGGGGCCATCCCAACTGCCATACTTTGTTTTGACAGTGGAGAAAGTACCCAGAGGCCCTCAAGACTTTTCCAGGTTCCTAAATTTTGAGACTGGAGGAACTCATGTTTCCATTGAATTGGGAGAAGGTGTAGCAATGTGTGGTAGGTTAGCTAAAAAAATCTTAGCTTTTCATTTATTTGGAGCAGTTTAAGTATATTATTTCAAACTCATATACTAGATGAATTAACTTTTATATTCTCCTCAGGTGGATGGACAGATGGTTGGCCTTCCCATCAGTATTGGTTCCAGTCAGATCCACCTCTATCACAGTAGTGTGAGGGGTTTTGTTTTAAAGACAGACTTTGGAGTGACTGTTAGAGCTGACTGGCCACACATTGTCCGAATCATGGCTCCAACCACATACAATGGTACACTTGGAGGTCTATGTGGGAACTTGAATGGAAACATTAATGATGAATTCCACAGCCCAGATGGTGTCTTGCTGGATGACTCCCGGCAATTTGCAGATAGCTGGCGTGATGGATCTCTGTCAGCCTACTGTGAGGACCCAGCTGACATTTGGGAACCAGGACTTTATCAGAACAGGAGCGAGTTCAGAGAGATCTGCAACATCATGGCAATGAATGATGGACCATTTGCTGAGTGCAGCAGAACACTAGACCCTAGGCAACGGATTGAAGACTGCACTCAGATGCTAGAGAGCAGACGGGGTGCCAGGGAGGCTCTATGTGAAGCCCCAAGTAGGGTACACACTGCACTGCCAACAGAATGGTATTGCAGTTGGAGAGTGGAGAAATATCACCCACTGTGGTTAGTATCTTGTAAGGTGATAAGATTTTAGAATTAAAACCATAAATCTTCAAAATTCTGATCATTCATTGCTTTTTCTATTGTTTTGTCTTAATTATTCCAGATCCCAACTGTCCAGCAAATACTCATTTTGAGCTGTGTGGCACATCCTGTCCTGCTTCATGCCCTAGTCTCTCATTTCCATTCCAGTGTGCTCTGCCATGCCAGGGGGGATGCCAGTGCAATGATGGACTAGTGCTGGATGGAGATCGCTGTGTTCCCCACTGGTTGCGGCTGCCACTATCATGGCCGTTATCGGGCAGCCTGGAGAGCAGTTCTGGCATGGTGAAGAGTGCCAGTTCCTGTGTGTCTGTGATGGAATCACTGGAAATGTACGCTTGCACATCATCATCTTGCAGTGAACAGGAAATCTGCCGTGGTGGTAGATGGGGGAGTATGGCTGCCATCCTCGTCCACATGGTAACTGTTATGCTTCTGGAGATCCCACTATATCTCCTTTTGATAGAACCTACTTTGACTTTCAAGGCACATGCCGATATGTGCTGGCCACAGTATGCAATGATAGTCGTGGACTTCCACACTTCAAGGTGGAAGCAAGAAATGAAGCATGGAATGGATGGCCTGTGTCAATAACTGTTGAAGTATTTGTCAATGTCTCTGGGCACCTTGTGCACATGTCACATGATATGAACAGTTACTCTGCTGTTAAGGTATAAGTCCCACTCACTGTAATTTGCCATTGAGTGTATGTTATATGAAAATTATTGTTGTAATTATTTATGTTTTGTATAAACAAGCACTATTTTTCTTCAATTAGGTTGATGATGAGACCAGAAACCTCCTGTCTATCTTGACTCTGGTCGGAGTATCTGTCTACCCACAGGACAGTTTGTCTATGTCTCGACTGACTTTGGTTTAAGTGTCAGTTATGGTGGCTCGTGGGAGGTAAACATTGTTGTGCCAGCCAACTACAGTGGAGTTACATGTGGCATCTGTGGCAACTTTAACGGCCACACAGAGGATGACTTCCTCACTCCTTCAGGTGCTCTGGCACCTTCAGCAGATCAGTTTGGTGCAGAATGGATGGTTGAGGAGGACTTGTCGTGCAGTAATGACCATGGGGATGGTTCTGACCATTGCCAAGATGAGAGCTCAACTCTGATCTCACAAGCCTTGTGTGGGATCATCAGAGACAACCAGGGTCCCTTTAGCTTCTGCCATGGTTCTGTAAATCCACAGGCCTATTTTGATAACTGTGTGTTTGATGTGTGCATTTCTGGGAATCATAATGATGTCTTGTGTCGGTCTGTCCAATCCTATGTGAGTGCTTGTCAATCTGTCAATGCCATGGTCTACCCCTGGAGAGAACTTACATCCTGTGGTAAGTGACTCATGTGTTTAGCTGATATATTTAAAAATACCAACTACCGATTATTATTCTTTTTCATTTATTTTTTTAATTTTTCTTTTATCTCAAAGATTAAATATTGCATTTTACAAATAGATTTTGTTGTTGCATTTCCAGTAATGAACTGCTCATCAAACAGTCATTATGAGGTGTGTGGCACAGACTGTGGTCACACGTGCGCCAGCAGCATCGATGCTAGTTGTGAACACACATGCTCAGAAGGTTGTTTCTGTGATGAGGATTTGTGAGGAGTGGAGGACTCTGTGTACCAGTGGAACAATGTGGCTGCTTGTATGATGGATTCTACTATCATGTGAGGATTAAAACATGCTATGTTAAGCCTTATTATATATGGCAGTGGATAAGGGGAAGCATAGTCTTAGCATATTATGGCATGATCTCAAACACTTACCAAAAAACTGTGGTGGTGCCATGGTATAAAGATGGTATCATCCTAACTCATTTACACGGTACTCCTAAAAAAAACACATACTTACTGATGTTATGTTACAGAAATGTGAAGTTTGTTGTCATTGTTGATTTTGTAGATTGGTGAACAGTTCTGGGATTCAACATGTTCCCAACACTGTCAGTGTTTTGCTCCGAATGATCTGCGCTGCACTGCATCTTTCTGCCCAGCGGCCATGGAGTGTGTGGTCAGAAATGGACGTCGTGACTGCTACAGTCCAATGTCCACGTGCACAGTCTGGGGCGACCCCCACTACATCACCTTTGATGGGGCTGTGGCCCACTTTCAGGTATGAACTGTTTTTTTGCAGACAACATAACTGTTGTTTTGTGTCCCGGTATTAGAGGATAAATTACTTAACAGTCAAGTATATTCAAAGGAGGGTTATTAGTGTTAGAATAAAGCAAGGTTGTTTTTTTTGTTTGTTTTTTTTTCATAAATATATGAATATTTTTCTTTTTTATGTAAGTGTGGCGGGCGTGTGAAGGGCAAGAATGAACACTTATGTACAACTAGAACAAGATAGAGAAGACTACACCACCCTGTTTATATGAACGGGAAATTTATACCCAATATAGGGCACACAGGTTTGTTACCACTAAACACAAGAGATGTGGATATAAATACAAAAATGTCTTTATTTCACAATAATAATAATTTAAAATGTAGAAAACTGTTGACCAGACAAGGAAAGAAAAATAAAAAGGCTTTCAGGCTGAGGCTTACCAGTAGGGTGGCTAGCTGAACAGTAAGTATCATAAGACACACCACTCACCCAAATATATCCCGCACACCACTCACACGAACACACTAAGAGAGGAAAACGCAGCTGTCAATGGCAAAACACTCTGTGAGAGAAACACCACCACCAAGGGCAAAGACAGCTAGCTTCCTCACTGGGGAGACTTCAGCTTCTGAAACAAAAGAAAATAAATGTAAAATGTAATAAACTGAAAATGCAAAATGGTCACACAGACGTAAAAATAGCAGCAGAACAAACTTTGTCTAAGGAGCATTTGCCCTGCAGTCCACAGCAACGGTGCTCACGAGCAGTTGCCCGCTAAAATAGACAAAAAGTTAATAAAAATCAGTAAAAAAACAAAAAAAAAAGTGCCAAAAACAAAAAAAACACCCAACCCCATAATACTCAAGGGACTAGATATACATACCCAGAGGTAGATCGCTAAACTCACAGTTTCAGTTACTCACAGCTTTCTGTAAATCGACGAACTGCAAACATGCAGGCGTTCCAGAGCACGCACTCAAATGCACACAAAACAGCGATTGAACGATGCCCACCCAGGTGGCATTACTCCGCCTTAAATACGCCAGGAACGGCGGCCAATAGACTGTCACACCCCTCATTCATTGACAACCGCGATTAATAGGCGGGACCTAAACTGCCCTACTACATATGAAAGATATTTCTGGGTGAGAAGTTGCAGCTATGAATTGGGTGAAAGCAATAATGAAGATATGTATTGTCAATCCTACCAGGGAACGTGTTCGTATGAGATTGCCCAGACCTGCGGTAATGTTACAGACAGTGATCTGGAGTTCCGTGTGGTGGCCACCAACAGGCACCGGGGGAACATGGTGGTGTCATTTGTGTCTGCAGTGGATGTTTGGTTGTCTCACCATGGACAACAGACAAACATCACTATTGGGCAGAACAGGAAAGTTAAAGTAAGTTACACTTCAAATAACATCAATATAAATAATCTTCTATTACTTTCTCTCTTTTCTTATGTTGAAATGTTCTAATTCCCCTCCAGGTTGATGGAAATGCTGTTGACACACCAGCTTATCAAATCAGTGATCTTGTAGAGGTACATGAGGAGCAAGGATTTGTAATTCTAAATGCATTCAATGAATTCATTGTCCATTTTGATGGGCATAGCAACCTTCTAGTCAGAGTGAGTGAGAGATTCTATGGATCTCTATGTGGAATGTGTGGGAATTTCAATGGTAATCCTGTGGATGACAAAGTTCTGCCCAGTGGAGAACTCGCATCTGATGACAATTCCTTTGGCCACAGCTGGATATCAGACACCAGCATTCCAGGGTAAGAACCATGAGACTTTAGGACAGTAGTTTTTACCTGGTGGGTTGTGATCTTAAAATGTGTTTGTTTTGATGAAGTGGTGGACAGGGAAGGAAAACAGTAGGGCATGGCACTATCAAAGGCAAGGCCATGGGTTTGAACTGATGTCATGTATGACATAAAAGCAATGTAAATCATTGGTATAAAAGTGTCTGGCGAATGCAGTCGGAGTGAAATGGAGTGAGTTATTTGCTGCTAACAGAATGAAACTCACTGCATAAATGTAACATATTTGCATAAATCCATTAATTGGTTTATTATTGATTGGATCATGGCCCGGCTGGGGCAAGAGGCCTTTCTGTATATGGTTTACATGTTCTCCTTGTGTCAGGGTGGGTTTCCTCTGGGTGCTCTGGTTTTACCCAAAATCCAAAGACATGCAGGTTAGGTGAATTCGATGGTGAAATTGCCTGTAGAGTAAGTCTGAGTGTCACAGCCACTAATGTTGCACACTCTCAGTGCTGCTCAGGGTTATATCAGTTAAAGACTTTTAAAGGGTTATGTATCCGGTGTAAAAGCTGTGCCGAATAGCCCTATGGATGTCTCCGCTCTGGCGACCTCCAATGGGAGCAACCAAAATAGAAAGAGAGATTGGCTTCCAAACATTGATCTCATGCTAATGTTCAATGTTACCACTTTTTGTTTAGTTTTAGTGTTTTTTTAGTCAACATTCAGTGTCCAATGTAAAAACTCTCCTGAAAATCTTTGCTTCAAAACAAGTGGAGAAGCACTGCTTTAGTTTAAAATACACATGAATAGCAAATAATGTTTGTGGTCCACCTGTAAACTCTTTCTTTATCCAATAGTATAAGCATATAACTGACCTGAAGTTTCCTTGTATTCTTCAGCTGCGGTGCCAGAGACCAGACCGGTAATGCTGATGAGTGTCCATCGAGGCAGAAGTATTCTGATCTCTGTAGTATTATTACCAATACTACTGGCCCCTTCCAGAACTGCCATCTTCATGTTGACCCTGCACCTTACTACTACTCTTGTGTGTATGATCTGTGTCTCTACACACGTGCAAATGGCATGCTATGTTCAGCTGTTGAGGCCTATGAGACCGCTTGTGCCATCTTGGAGATACAGATCCCAGAATGGCGCTCAGGTCTGCGGTGTGGTAAGTCAAAATCATATTTCAGCACAGATTATTTTGTGATTTTTGTCACCAGTGTTACTAAAAATGTAGGTAGCTAAACTAACCTGAAAACTAACCTTTAGAGAAAGAAGCAGGGTGGGGTAGCAGGGTCCTCTGTGTAACTGTTACTGTTTATAGCGAGAAACTGATTCCAAATGATTCAGTGGATGAATGAGCTGTCTGAATGATTCACAATCATGAACTGATTTTGAGTTGACCGTTAACTGATTTTTCTAAACTGATGAAAAAGAATGACAATTTAAAAACATGATTAATTTGCAAATTGGACACTTCAAGCTCCTAATAGACTATGATTTTAATAGCTATGATTTATATAGCAGCGCTACCATTAAGCTATTTTCAGCAATGCTTTCTGCCCAACACTGCCTGTCACAATGATCCAGCAGTACGACATTGGCATGGGTGTAGATTACTCCACTTTTTATAAAGTGTAAATTCGTCCCCCGCTCACGACAAGTTGAGGTTATCATTTATGTGTATAAATTCAGATTTAAAATTTAAAAATGACAGTCTATCTATATAAGCGACTTTTGAGTTTCCATGGTAATCAGTCACTCGCGTGTCACAGGGTCACGGCACGCCCACACTCGCACCCGCACTGTCCATTATTTTCATACATAAAGGTTGTGATAAGTTCAAAACTGCAAAAAACTCTTCACTCCTTTTTTTATGAAAATGTCAAGCACTGTAAGTTGGCATGTGGGATCCGAATTGTGTTGCATAATGATGAATATATATTTCTCTTGTTGAATAATTAGCCAGTATTGCTGGGGATAGAAAATATTAAGCTACCGCACAAACGTGCACTTATTTCCAGTGTATTTCGTTTCATAACTTCTTTTATTTTCACAGATATGTTAGCAAAGCCCTTCAAATTAGAATAAAGATGCCGTTTTTTTTTTGTTGTTTTTTTTGCGTTTTGTGTGTGTTACTAGTATCTCAGTTCACAGATAGATGTGTTGTTTATATATAAGAATGTCTATAGAATTGATGAAATGACCCATTCAATTCACTAGAAAAATAGTTTAGTACCTTGAGGAATACAGAGCAATAATCATTCAGGGGCCCAGCATGTTAAGCTCTGGCTCTGTTAACATGACTCAGTGTGTCTTAGTGTTGTATTTCATCCATCTGTGCTTTTCCTCTTAGATGCGAGAGATCGCTGTTCTGAGCTCGGCTGCTCTGAGGATGAATGGTGTGGGAAGAAACATTCTGTTTATGGCTGTTTGTGTAACAATGACCATCCCAGACCACAATCTGACTCATTTGGTTGGTATCAAAAAAATGTTTTTAAAAATGAAATATTATTTTCTCTGTCATTAATTGACTTTTTATTTTTAAATAATTTTGATAAAAAAATTCACTGTTTTTCTGTCTCTCAGATTTCTCCGAAACCTGTGAAAGCAGCTCTGGCTCCATGTCTGTGTCTCGCTGTCAGCTCTTTGAGGCTGGTTTTCCAGCTGATGTCTTACACCTCAATGATCCCAGCTGCAAAGGAACGGTCCGGAATGGCAGAGTGGAATTCCATTTTGATAATGATGAACACATCTGTGGTACAAATCTTGTGGTAGGTTTAACTATGTATAATCTAATACAACATCCATATATTTGTACATAGTTTGATATAACCACGTGGGGAATCTCTATGAGACATTGGAAAGTCTGTGGAGAGGTCTGTAAGGGTGCTGAATATGTAACAAAAAAATAAAGGGCCCACACAGACCTCCCTATAGATCAAAGTCTCAGAGATTCAGAGGAAGGGTGCACAACACCATGCCACAAAAGACACTGGAACTTCTCCACCATTATTATGTAGCCCACCATTATTTCACTTGACTGATACAACGTTTTGGGCTTTGTAGTTTTTAATATGTCTAATATTGATTAACTAAAAAAAAATAAAAATAAAAATTCCACCAAGTGCCAATAGCCCACCTTATTGACAGAGGCACTGCGCCCACCAAAGTCTGATTGACAAAAAGAAGCACATCTGAAAACAAGAGCAGTGGTGTGGAGAGTAAGGCAGCTGGCGTTAGCTTTAGACGCGACTGACCCGAGTTTGAATCAGCCTTTTTCCAAGCTCATTCTTTTCCCTTTTCCCATCGCATATCAGCTCAGAGAGGTGTTTATTTTAATTAAGATAAATTGAAAATGGGAAATAAAGTGCCCAACAGGTATTTCATAGGAATATATTATTTAACAGGTATTTATTTGGTCTATAATTGAAACTGGATGTGTTGTCCTAGCATTGATCAGACATGCTCGGACACTGACCACGATTACGATGCAGCTCATATTACCACACTGAAAACCATAACTCCCTTCCTGGACCTTCATGGACACCTTTACTGATCAGCAGGTTCAGTATGGTAGGGTTAGGTGTAGGCGCAGAGTGGGCTGTAGGGACAGGGACAAGTAATGTCCTAATAAAGTAGCATCCATTTATGATCATCGCAGTCTGTTCGATAATATTACTACGTCTGTAACCCCTCCCGTTCAAACCGCCTGCTCCAAGCAGGGCTCGAACCCAGGTCCGCCGGCAAGAGAGTTGGACGCTCTAACAAGGAGACTGAAGGCTGCAAACTCTAGCGTCAGTCGCTAGAACGTCTCTGAAATCAGAGGAGTAAGGTTTACTCGCACAGCAACTGCTAGCTGGCCTCCGTTACACTACAGTATGCTAAGGTGCAAATATTATCTGCCACTATTTGCATTAAGTATAAACAGCTACTTTTAATAGTAGTAGTAGTAACTACTGGTAACATTTTAGAATAATGGTCATTAGTTAACATTAGTTAATGTATTAACTAACATGAACTAACCATGAGCAGTTCATTTGTTACTGTATTTGTTCATCTTTGTTAACGTTAGTTAATAAAAATACAGCTGTTCATGGTTTGTTCATGTTAGTTCACAGTGCATTAACTAATGTTAACAAGATAACTGTTGAAATTAACATTAACAAAGATAAATACATGCTTTATAAGTGCAGGTCATTATTAGTTCATGTTAGCTAATGTAGTTAACTAATGACCATTATTATAAGTGTTACCTAACTTTTTTTACTTAGTGCAAATAAAATACTGCTATAGTGTAAAAAGCTGCTGTCATTTTTAAAAAACTTTTTAAATTACTAAAAACTAAATTACTAAATGTTATATCTGTTGTCCACAGGCTAACGGCACCCACTTCATCTATGATAACTTTATTCTGGGGACACCGAGGTCAGAAGGTCCCATCAGCAGAGAGAAAATCCTGAAGCTTTCTTTCAGCTGTGCTTATCCTCAAGCACAAACACTTTCCATGAATGTGGAGATCAACCCACTGGAGAGGTGCAGTCAAATACAAATCTGGTTTCAGCAGCATCATTTTTTATTAAAGAGTTGTTCACCAAAAAGAGAGCTATAGTGCGGATTGTCAGTGAATAATGTTGAAAGAATTGTCAACATTTTGGGTGAACTGATCCTTTAAAAAATAAATGTGTAACCTAGAATATACACTCACCTAAAGAATTATTAGGAACACCTGTTCAATTTCTCATTAATGCAATTATCTAATCAACCAATCACATGGCAATTGCTTCAATGCATTTAGGGTGTGGTCCTGGTCAAGACAATCTCCTGAACCCCAAACTGAATGTCAGAATGGGAAAGAAAGGTGATTTAAGCAAATTTGAGCTGGCATGGTTGTTGGTGCCAGACGGGCCGGTCTGAGTATTTCACAATCTGCTCAGTTACTGGGATTTTCATGCACAACCATTTCTAGGGTTTACAAAGAATGGTGTGAAAAGGAGAAACATCCAGTATGCGGCAGTCCTGTGGGGCTAAAAATGCCTTGTTGATGCTAGAGGTCAGAGGAGAATTGAGAGACTGATTCAAGCGGATAGAAGAGCAACTTTGACTGAAATAACCACTCGTTACAACCGAGGTATGCAGCAAAGCATTTGTGAAGCCACAACACGCACAACCTTGAGGTGGATGGGCTACAACAGCAGAAGACCCCACCGGGTACCACTCATCTCCACTACAAATAAGAAAAAGAGGCTACAATTTGCACGAGCTCACCAAAATTGGACAGTTGAAGACTGGAAAAATGTTTCCTGGTCTGATGAGTCTCGATTTCTGTTGAGACAATCAGATGGTAGAGTCAGAATTTGGCATAAACAGAATGAGAACATGGATCCATCATGCCTTGTTACCACTGTGCAGGCTGGTGGTGGTGGTGTAATGGTGTGGGGGATGTTTTCTTGGCACACTTTAGGCCCTTTAGTGCCAATTGGGCATCGTTTAAATGCCACGGCCTACCTGAGCATTGTTTCTGACCATGTCCATCCCTTTATGACCACCGTGTACCCATTCTCTGATGGCTACTTCCAGCAGGATAATGCACCATGTCACAAAGCTCAAATCATTTCAAATTGGTTTCTTGAACATGACAATGAGTTCACTGTACTAAAATGGCCCCCACTGTCACCAGATCTCAACCCAATAGAGCATCTTTGGGATGTGGTGGAACGGGAGCTTCGTGCCCTGGATGTGCATCCCACAAATCTCCATCAACTGCAAGATGCTATCCTATCAATATGGGCCAACATTTCTAAAGAATGCTTTCAGCACCTTATTGAATCAATGCCACATAGAATTAAGGCAGTTCTGAAGGTGAAAGGGAGTCAAACACAGTATTAGTATGGTGTTCCTAATAATCTTTTAGGTGAGTGTATATATGGTTTACTCCTAAAGCAGTATTTTATCCATAAAACTGTGAGTACCACCCGTCAGCCCAACAACGGAATCCAACGGCGTGGCGAAGGTATAATGTGACTCAATTTCACATGATTATTCAATTTAGAATGTGTTTCTAATTATGAGGTAATCATAAATGTTGGTTATGTATTAATTTACATGCTTGATTTTTCTTAGTAACTCCTAGTTTCAATTCGTTAATCAAGGGACTCGGTATCGCACAGAAACTATCGTTGCGATTCACAAGCTCACGGACACAAACTAGCCAGTAGACAGAGGATGAGGGTGAACTATTTTACCTTTAAGTGCACTTCATGCTTACTCATAACAAAAAGTGTAATTTTTGTAATAGTCATGAAAACTGCTAATACAGTGATAGTCAGAAATGTGATTGCCTCTAATGATGTGCTCCATGCTCCATTCATTGGATTCTCTGTATGATCTATCCTGACAGAGATTTGCGGAAACACCAGACTCAACATTGATCAATACTAGAATAATGATTTTGGAATAATACAGAATAAACCAAGATTAACATTTTATTTATCAGGTAAAAATGCATCATGCTAATTGTAACGCTCCTCATCCGCAGCACGCAAATTACATCTAAACTTCACAAAGTTAGTCATATACAATCGCAATGAACTACCATACCATTACACAACATCACTGAACTTTCAATCTAACATTATTTGTGAGATAAACGCATTATGTTTCAAAAATAATCCAATTTTGTAAATTTCTACTTACCCCCTCTCTGCATGATATACACTTCTCTGCCAAAGGAAAGGGTGTGGTTTCACAGGTTAAAGCGCGAATGACCCTCTAATTACTTAATGTCGCCACTGGAGGTCGCACAACAACAATTAACTGAACAAAAACTGTGATTTTGGTGAAAGTCATAACATTTATGGTAACATGTTTAACCCTGTTACACAATGACAGAAGTAAACAATTGGAATCCACTTTACAAATAATAAATACTTTTTTGGGAGGATCAGATATCTTGAAAAACCACTCAAAAATGAGAACAGAATTTTCATTACTTATCCTACCAGTGACTGCAGTGAAGTTGAGACAATTTTAAAGACATTTAAAAATATACCAAACATGAAAAAACAAAACAAAAACAATAGATTCAAAAGATACATCACAAGATACATATGTGGAATATAGACTTTCTGTGACTTGAATCAGGGGAAGGGAATCGGGAGTGTCGTGAGGCTATGCAAGGAGAGAAGTCTAGGCCAGGCGTTTTCCTACACTCTTTCAAGTTTCAAGTTTCAAGTTTATTTGTCATTACACATGTACAAGTACAGTATAACGAAATGAAGTTTGGAGCAAGCCTCCGGCCGCAGCCTTTTCAGGCGCCGCCACACGCTCTCCAGAAATACAAGAATGCAGTTGGCAAGCATTACATAGCAAACACAACAAAACATGACATGACACAGTACACGTGGTCACGTGATGGGATTTTTTGTATGGAGTGGGAGAGGAGATGGATAAAGACAGGCAGACGGTTGGAGGCGGGGTGGGATCGGGTAGGTTGTGTATGGTGCGAGTGAGTCTGAGAATGTTAGCCATAACTTCAGATGTTTGAGTTCAGTTCTATGGTTTGTCCTTGAAGGGAGATAAGGCAGTGCACAGGGGGAGATAGCAGACCAGCTGTCAGGCTGACCTCCCAACCGAGAGATAGGACAAGTGAGGTTCGGTGGGGTAGTTGATTAGGTCAGGCAAATACAATTTTTAATCCATTTGATGATCTTCGTAATTTGTCCGGATCATAAACAATCAATCAGATCTGGTCCTCAGCATTCGCTTCGGTCTGTGCTTTCTGAGATCTTCTCTTCAAATTAGTGAGTTTTATTGTTTTATTGCAGGGTGTTGGATCTCAGTTTTTGTCTTAACAGTAAAACCAATCCTTACAAAACAAAAAAGTAGTTTTAACACCGATCTATGCATTATTTCATCAGCATTGTGCACAAGACTCTTCCTGCTGGTGAAGGCAGATATCAGGTCCGGATGATTCCATATCAGGATGAGGAGTTTATCCGCCCTTCACTGGTAGAGTGGATGCAGAGCTCGACCAGGAGATGCATGTGGAAGTTCGTGTTGAGGGGGTCGACAGCCGCCAGTTTGCCCTGGTGATGGACACGTGTTGGGCTACACCTGTGAATGATCCTGATTACAGCCTCCGCTGGGATCTCATCCTTTCAGAGTAAAGCTGTTCTTTTTTTCTATTCTTTTAAGCTTAGTCGTAACTCAATGCAACACTTTTACTGAATAAATTATAGTCATGTGACTTCTGTGATTACCTTAGATTCATTGTTTCAGTATTTCAGAATTAAAGCACAAGGTTCCATTTGAACAAGGAATACAAACGTGTGATGATGTACAGGAGATCACTTTTTGTATTGAATGATTCAAATGAAAGAATTTGTCATTATTGATATTGTCAGGTGTCCCAATCCAAATGACGACACAGTGGAGCTGCTGCAGAACGGCGTCTCCACATCCAGCCGCTTCTCCTTCAGGATGTTCATCTTCACTGCAACTCCACTAAGCTTTACCTGCACTGTGCTGTTCACCTTTGCCTTCTGTCAAGCAATCGCTGCTCAATGGTCAGTTTACAAACCCTCTGATAATTCATAGCATGGTTAAGTTACATATTCGAGATGCTTTAGTACTGTAGTTGTGAACTAATTTTTCAGTGTATGTGTTAGGGTAGAGTGGGGAAACGCCTCCATGAGGTAAAAATGCCCCCCTACTGTTTTTCCCAAAATAACCCAAAATAAAAAATAAAAAAAAAGTTTTTGTTGTTGCTTTGGACTACTTTGACCAGAGCGATGTAGAAGCTTTCACTGGTTTACACTGGTGACGTACCTGAGAGAAAACGGATTTCACATTAAGTGATATAATTTTTAACAGAAAGAAAAAGTGCTGTTCTTGCTGTTTTGCAGAACATCACAGTTTTATATGATATGAGAAGAGCAACGCCTGTAGTTAGTGAGTACCTGTTATTTAAGAAAAATATAATTATTATATTTTCCGGTCTGTGGGTAAAATCGCTTCCCACTATCATAAATACTGTAGTTACCACACATTATGAACACATCACATTCTTTGTTTTTCCATCAAATGTAATCTAACTAGGTGGTTGAATAAAAATATTTTGACTTTATATTCAAAAATGACTCACATTAGCATCAGCTAGCTAGTTAGCCAGCCAGTTAGCATCAGCTAACAATATTTTTCAAAAAACGTTAATAATATTCATGTTTATGTACTGTTATTTTGGCTTGTCTTTTTAATTTAAGCTAAAACATGATTGTACTCTGATTTTGCTGTAAACTTATAAAGCAAATTGCTTTGTCAGAGTGGGGCATATTACCCCACCTGTGGTACAAATTTAATTTTAGTAAAAATCTAATAGCTTGTTTGCAATCACGTGGTTCTGATGTATATAAACATCATATCCTCCTCATCATCATCATCATCATCATCATATACATTTATGATGTCGGTATAAACAGCCTAGTTACCACCAAATGAATACAGATGGAGGGCAGGAAGTGGAAAAACAGAATGGACGAGATGGAGGAAAGTCCGTAATGTGCTGGTTTAGAAAGCTATAAACAGAAAATCACAACAAATGTTGGACCTGATCCTTATGTTATGAAGATGAGTGATTTTTCTACTGAATTGGAAGACTTGTCTGCCATCTAGACGGTTGATATAGAGAATGTGAAGCTGCTGTCACGCTGTGTTGAGGTCTGGTTTGTTTATATCGCTGCCTTTCTGCTAGTGAGTTTAGGCTATTTCGATTTTCTGTCAACTTGAAAAATGTCACCATTGTACGTCATTCACAAATACCAGTAAAGTGACTGGCACAAACCTGAGTAAATCACATTACTTGATTCATCTCATCAGTTTTGCATCTGATTGAGAAACTCCTACACATGTATATAAAGTTCAGCGGCAAACAGGGTCCACATCTTTTCATCACTAATTTTTCTTTAGTAAATCCTGACAGTAGTTTTTCAATGTCAAAAAAGGTTTTGTGCCGGCGCTATGTTGGTAAATCTGGCTCTTAATGCTCAAGGCTGCCCTCTGCTGGAGACTTTCCTTTGTTTCATGTTAGTTCAGAGATATTTAACAGGGATTCACACAGCTGGATGTTGCTCTTTTCTCTATCAGGACTGTGACTCTGGACACCAGCGGAGAGGGCAGGTCTCTGGACTTCCATGACAGTGCTTCCATATCCATGGGTCCTCTGGTGTGGTCTGGAGGGAACACAGGTGAACATTTCATTTGTTTCAATCGTTTGTAATAAAGGTTTCTGATGATTTCTGTTATGAATACATTACATTTCACTGCATTGCATTATATTCCCTGTTCACAGATAAGTGGGTTCCAGACCGAGTGAAGGTATCTGAGGCTTCTTGTCTGTGTGCTTCTCTGACGCTGTTACTTGTTCCTCTGATGAGTGTCCTGACACACTTTTAGTTTAGCACCACAAAACAATGTGCAACATTTTACATGCCTATTGTCTGATGCCATTTTAATTGGCCACACTGGTTTTGGGTTTCTAAATGTTTCTTTATTTCATAACTTTTATTTTATGTAGCATAATACATGAATTCTTCAAAGTTTTTTCTTCTTCTTTTTAAAGCAGAGGGTCTGTTCTTTTCTTTGATATATTGTATGTTCAGACATTCATAAAACAACATATTCTGGGTGTGAGTAAGAGTTTATTTGACATAAAATGTAGCAATACAACTGTTTCTTTGTCAAGAATAGCACAATAAAAATATTAACATATTCCCATTGTGGTCCTTGATTTTAGAGTCATTCTCATTTATTTTCTTAAAAAAAAAAAAAAAAAAAGGTTTAATATTTTATTTAGGAATTTATTATAAATGATGTATGAAAAAGTTATTGTAATGACCCAAAAGGTAAATGAGAGGAAAAAAATAAATAACTGTGATGGTTGGTCTCGTAGTCAGTTTTTCCTTTTGTAATCATTTTCTTTTGGCAAAAGTATATCATAGCTCATAGTCTTATCTTTTTGTTATCTATTATGATAATATGCATGAGAAGAGTCTAGCTATTTTACTTCTGTTTCTAAAGGCTTTGTAGAATTGTACAGTTGAGTTGTTCTTTTAGAGCACAAGATGGGGTGAGGTTCAGTCGGTGCAGATTTCTAAAAGTATTCTTGTATTGTTCTATGTTTTAGTTATAGAAGGTGAAGAGAAACTGAAGTTGAAGAGCCTGTAGGACAGAGTGCATTCATTGTGACAGATATTTGCATAAGTTCACATTCAGTCAGTCCACTGACATGATCATAAATAATCAGCAATATGCATAATGAGCAATGTACATAATGAGCATATTGTGTGTTTGAGATTGCAAATTCCTGTCAAACGTGTGAAATTATGATAATTAGAAAGTAAGAATATACAAACTGCTTTTGTATGTAGTTTTGACCTATGAAAGTTATTGATTGTGTTCCGGTTGGTCTCTAAGGGTTAACACGCTGAACATGTGAAAGAATCTTTGGTCTGGTATGTCATGTCGTAGCTGCATGTTCAGCATAACATGTTTTTAAATGGCAGATATACATTATCTTATTTTTCTTTGCACATCCACTTACCTTAGACACACAATATCAAACTTATGATGAACATTTGGGTCAACGTTGTCTCCATTTCCATTTCAATGCAATGAGATGTTAATAAGAGTTTGTTTAGTGAATAATTAGAGAATATTAATCCTGTGTTTCTATTACACCTTTATACATGAGGTTTGAGCTTCACTGAGAGCCAGTCGATACGATCAGCTCCTAATAATGCTCAGGTTTCAGAGTGTCTGTTTGTCTCTGAATCATTATCTTGCCATCATTTTCAACCCTTATACTTTTTTATCACATAATCATGATCTGCTGCATTCTTTATGACTGGTTTTAACATGATTATTTTGCTATTTTTTAATAATATCCAGAAACTGCAATCATCATATTTGCCATTGTGCGATAATGTAAAGTAAAATGGCAGGCTGTTAATGCAGAGATGACAATCATGTAGTGTAAGCAGTTCTGGGGAATCTTGATCAACTGCATTTTGCAAAAATTACTGGAAAAATTCACTTTTTTGTAGTTTCCTAAACCTGACAGTCTGGTTTGACTGCACAAACAATAAAACACACAGTATTTCTCATGAGATGCTCAAAATATACTGTAGATCAGAGGATGAAATGTAAATAATATTTAAAATACACTCATTGTTAATGAATCATTCTTCATAATACATCAACTAATGTTCATTTATTCGACGACTTAATATAAAAAAATATTAGTATTTGTGCAGTTTAATACTGATTTGCTGTAAATGCTGTAACAGTGTTGTTGATTCTCGGTTCATGTTCACATAATGCATTAACCTCTTCCCTTTTTTGACCAGAGAGAATGTAAAATACATATTACAGTTTATTTCTCGATTGCTAACACACAAGACTGATTCATTGGGCTCAATTTCCCAAACCATTCATTCAGTTCTTAAGACAACACATTTCACCTGTACTTTTCACAAAAATGCCCTAATTTTTCACGGGTTTAACCATGTTATCATTCATAAGACACAAGTACAAGCTATAATTAACTTAATCTGTCACAGACTGAACTCAAATAACACAAATGTATCCATGCATAAACATTAAAGCAAAACTGATGATTAATCAGAATCTCAAATACAGCCACAGATGATGATGTGCGTTGGAAAATTCACCCTAACACTGGTGGGAGTGTCACCGAACAGAGACACTATTTTCTTTTTAGAGATGCTTTACAGCAGAATTGAACTCATTGAATTTGCATTATTGAGTTTGCATCATTGAAACGGTCAGGGTTCTGCCCGGGCAGCCTTGTCTGTGTTGCCTTTGTTTCATGTTGCTATGTTTGTGTTGTGTGTCACCACATGGCTTTGTCTTTGTTTGTTTTTGCCATGTGCTCCTCTTGTCCCGCCTCCCTGTTTCCTGTTACCACGCCCCCTTGTTTAGCCAGTGCCCAGTCCTCCTTTGCTTAATTGTGTTCACCTGAGCTGTGCTGTTCCCTTTTATAATGAGCTCCTTTCCCTCTTGTCTTTGCTGGTTTGTTGTGTGCATTTGTTGTGTGCTTTGTGTCTGGCTAAGCTTGCCCTAATGATAGTGGTTTAGCTTGTCTGGTTATAGTGGTTTTTCTAGTGTTATTTTTGGAGTTCTCTATCTTTTTTATTTAGTTTCTCTCTAGGTTCCTGCAAGGTTGCTGTTTAGTTTTTTTTTTTTTTTCTTCTTCTTCCCTTCTCTATTTCCAGTCATTTAGCCATTTACAATGTCATGACTAATGTCCGTCTGTCCATCCAGATGAAGAGTGGGTGATACAGTGCTCACTTCTTTAATTTCCAAGCACGGAGGCCAGAGCTGATTCTTTACTTCAAATGGAATTATCAACCTATGGGACATTGTTTATTCGAACTATAACCAAAATTTAATCATATATGACAATTATGACATGTTTGAAGTACCAACATTGTTGTTTGGCCTTATTTTATGTTGTCTTTGTAAATTAGGCTCCATGGTTAGTATTTGTTGCTCATTGTTTTTTCCCTTCATTGTCGATATTCAAATATTAGACACTCATTTGTGTAATGCTAATCTGCAAACTAGCATGCTGTTTGAAAAGACATTCAAGTTTACTTTAGGGTTTAGCTTTGAGGTGTTGTATTAAAAATAATTTGATATGCATTTCTGCTCCTGTTATGATCTTGTTAGTTTGCACATCTCACAAACCCGGTCTTGTTTGACCACTGCCTGCATCCTTCCAGATGTCTTATGAACTCTAAAGCTTTTTAATGTGATCATTATTTAAACTAATAATGGATTACCATCATTCAATTAACATGAATCTTTCCAGTCATGCTTCAGTCACTCACTGGGTGTTTTAAAGTACTATTTTTGTACATTTTTGGAAAAAGTGCTTACTGCCTTAAGCTGTTGTTGAGAACCAGTAAAGCTCCACCCACAGTTAATAAAGGCACTGATGAGATTGTGAGAGCTGCAGTTCAGCATCACTGTACTGAGCTGCTGAAGAGAGAATCTCCTGAGTTTGCGCTGATCTCAGCATCTGACTTCAGGTAAAGGCATTTCTGTTTCGAGGATCAAAATTATTTTGTAAAGTTTGACTGTTTCTTTTTTTTTTTTTTTTTTATGTGCCTTTAAGTATCTGTGAATGTTATGTGAATGGCTCCGTGGTTCTTGGTGCCAGATGGGCTGGTCTGAGTATTTCACAATCTGCTCAGTTACTGGGATTTTCACGCACAACCATTTCTAGGGTTTGCAAAGAATGGTGTGAAAAGGAAAAACATCCAGTATGTGGCAGTCCTGTGGGCAAAAATGCCTTGTTGATGCTAGAGGTTAGAGGAGAAATGGGCTGACTGATTCAAGCTGATAGAAGAGCAACTTTGACTGAAATAACCACTCGTTACAACCGAGGTATGCAGCAAAACATTTGTGAAGCCACAACACGCACAACCTTGAGGTGGATGGGCTACAACAGCAGAAGACCCCACCGGTACCACTCATCTCCACTACAAATAGGAAAAGATGCTACAATTTGCACAAGCTCACCAAAATTGGACAGTTGAAGACTGGAAAATGTTGCCTGGTCTGATGAGTCTTGATTTCTGTTGAGACATTCAGATGGTAGAGTCATAATTTGGCGTAAACATAATGAGAACATGGATCCATCATGCCTTGTTACCACTGTGCAGGCTGCTGGTGGTGGTGTAATGGTGTGGGGATGTTTTCTTGGCACGCTTTAGGCCCCTTAGTGGCAATTGGGCATCGCTTTAAATGCCACGGCCTACCTGAGCATTGTTTTTGACCATGTCCATCCCTTTATGACCACCATGTACCCATTCTCTGATGGCTACTTCCAGCAGGGTAATGCACCATGTCACAAAGCTCGAATCATTTCAAATTGTTTTTTTGAACATGACAATGAGTTCACTGTACTAAAATGGCTCCCACAGTCACCAGATCTCAACCCAATAGAGCATCTTTGGGATGTGGTGGAACGGAGCTTCATGCCCTGGATGTGCATCCCACAAATCTCCATCAACTGCAAGATGCTATCCTATCAATATGGGCCAACATTTCTAAAGAATGCTTTCAGCACCTTGTTGAATCAATGCCACGTAGAATTAAGGCAGTTCTGAAGGCGAAAGGTCAAACACAGTATTAGTATGGTGTTCCTAATAATCCTTTAGGTGAGTGTATATGTGTGTGTGTGCAGGTGCCGTTCGTCACAATGAGGTTTCTGATCTCACTGTGTTTGTCGCTGTTGCTGATTAATGGTGAGTGTTTTACAATAATGTATTTAGAATGTAAAATGACTGAATATCTACACAACTAGAAATAACTACGCTTATACTGTGTCTTTAACAGGTGGAATAATCAATGGACAAACAACAGGTACAATCATTCTTTCACTTAATCTAATCTTCAATTAATTTTTTGTTCCCTTCTCGGAAGGAACTCGCACTGCGCCAAGAACGCATATGGGGAATGCCTCCAGCGTGACCGGTGTCTGAACTACTATCAAATCATGCCAATCCTATTGAACGGTGACAGCCTATGATGTCATCAATGTGCGACCAGGAAGAACATAAGGGCGCCTTTGCAAACATGACACCATCTTTTCGCCTTCAGGGACTGAAGCAAGTGTTCTTGTCAACAAGTGCTCTGAGGGATGGCTGGTGAGAAAGTGAATTAATATTTTCAGCCATCCTGACCGTGTATGCAGAGTCGATGAATGTTATGGAATGCGCTGCAGGTGCACTGGGCGTGCCACGCTGGCATGTTAGAAGAGAGATTGCTCAATAGATTGAACGATTGATTTCCTCCCCGCCATAAACCATTGGCTCAGTTGAGCTTTCCATTCCTTCCTGAGCTCCCACAGAGATCGAGAGGGCATGGAAGAACCTATATTCAGCTCTTATTCACTGACATCAGCGGGATGTAAATGCTGATGCTGGGAGGATAGGTGGCTATGGGGTATGTGTTATCGCCACCGATTGACGGCATGTTTGCAATCCCTGATCCTGGTAGGTGAGGACACTGAGAGCTCCAACCCTGCCATCTAAGCCTTTCAAAACCATGTTTTGCTTAAATGGCAGGGCAGAAGGTCAGCCCGGTGCTACTTTGCACACCATGGCAGTGTTGCAATCATACCAGTGCGCTTGTGCCTCAATGGTTAAGCTTCAACTGCTATCAGGAACAAATTCCCAGGGTGGAAACTAATAACTGATTTTACGCTGACAGCTAGTGGATACTTGCTATCAGGGTTCCATTTCCATTTCCATTTATACATTTGGCAGACTCTTTTATCCAAAGCGACTTGGATTGTATTCAAGGTACACATTTTTTTTTTTTTTGTCAGTTCTGCTTTCCCTGGGAATCAACCCATGACCTTGGTGCTGGTAGCGTTGCTGTGGCTAGGCTGCAGTGTCCCACAGAAATGGCACCAGGCCAGGCCTCCTGGTGGCATTCGGTGAAGTTTCCAGAATAGTGGTTGGCTGGGGTGCCTCGGTCCCTACCCACATTACCTTGAAGGACCCCTTCTGTTGAAGTAGTTGGTCCCAGGCCTTTGAGCAGCCTCCAAGGTATGAGACCTCATGTTCATTTAGGTCCTTTCTTGGGCAGATAACTCTGCCCCACAGCGTGGGTATATAAGGAAGTACGCTGGCACATCGCATTATGTTTACCTGCTGAGGAGCCAAGACTGAACTCTGGCCGCCCAGCAGTATAGCGGAAGTGGCAGAGGGATGTTGCATCGCCGTTCCTCCTCAGGGAACAAGGGTTACATATGTAACCGAGACATTCCTTCGCTCAGTCATCTCGGAGCAACGCCAGTGACCACTTATGGGGGGTCCCAATATAATCCCACCACGCGGCTGTCTTTCCAGTGCCCTGCGTAAGCGCCAAGCTCCCTGTCGTAAGACTAGTACGGACAAAGGACTCCCACTTATCACAGGAATACCAAGGTACACTGGGAAGCATATTCCAGGAGGAACATGCGCCAAGATGCCTAACCGTAGGGAGGGCTTAGAAACACACATATGACCACTAGGGGCTGCATATGGGAGATTCTGGGGACTACCTATTTATTTAGGTAGTCCTAACCCTACCCAATAAATACTTGTATTATTATTAAACATTTCATTAGGCACTTTATTTCCACCTTTAGAACGTTTTCTTAATGTTTATTGATATGTGATGGGAAATTGGAAAAGAGCGAGCTCTGCAAAAGGCGGATTCGATCAACCGATCAAAACCTTAGATCTTTAAGCCTTATGCTTTACAGACTACACCACTGAAGATGTTGAAATGTGTCATCAAGACGTCTTTTAATCTTGTTTAGTCCAACCAGGCATTGTCAGGCAGAGCTAGTGCAAATAGCACTTGCCAGCAAGGCACGCTATTTGCACTTGGTGTAAATAGACACTCCGACAAAGGCTTTCATGCTGGTTGTCTTGTAACATGGATCTACGTGCTTTTGAAGCCCCATAGTTTTTATGGGAATCATATCCTTGGTCAGGTAAAATGTCACTGCATCAGTTACATCTTTCCAGCACTTTACTTGTCCTGTCATACAGAGTTCCCTTCTCAAATGCCTCCTTCATTAGTGTTGTTCATTTAAGCCTGCTATTCCTGATGCACTCATGCAGGCTCCCCTCACAATTTAACTGTCAGCATATTCTTTCAGGTGTTTTCTGTTGAGGTGGTTAAAAAGATTTGTTGTGTTGTCATCCGATGTGCGAATCTTATCATTGGAACATTTGCAAGTAACTGTTGTTTGTGCCGTGTCTGTTGTGGAAAATCTGAATCATTTCCATATTACCAATGTTGAAATTTTTTTTTTTTTTTTTTTTGGCATCACTGTGTTACTAAAATTCACAAGCAATGTATGATCCTGTTAACACGCCGACATCTAGAGCGCCCCCAATTTGTCATGTACTTGCATTGCATGTTGGGACACAGGTGAAAGCCATAGAACTGCAACTGATAGAACGTCCACTGTAGCATGATGCAATGATATTTCCCAAAAAGTGGATCTTGGAGACATTTTAATCATTCACGATCGAATATTGTCATATCGCACAACCCTAGTTCCAAATGATTCAGTGAATGAATGAGCTGTCTGATGATTCACAATCATGAACTTTTGATCTAACCTTTTGATCTAAACTAATAGAAAAGAATGACAATTTAAAACATGATTAATTCACAAATTGGCCATTGCTAGCTCTTAATAGACTATTTTAATAGCTTTGGTAAAAACAAAACAAAAAAAAAAACTACCATTTAAGCTATCTTTAGCAATGCTACTGCCCATCACTGCATGTCACAATGAGCCAGCAGTATCTATATTGGACTTGACTGCAAATCATGGGTAAAAAAAGTATTTGTTGCTGCACATTTCACATGCAAATTAAATGACTCATTTATTTCACTAGAAAACAAAAAGGTTTATTGCCTTGAGGAATACAGAGCAATAATCATTCAGGGGCCCAGAAATGTTAAGCTCTGGCTCTGTTAACATGACTCAGTGTGTCTTAGTGTTGTATTTCATCCATCTGTGCTTTTCCTCGTGAGATGCGAGAGATCGCTGTTCTGAGCTCGGGTTGCTCTGAGGATGAATGGTGTGGGAAGAAACATTCTGTTTATGGCTGCTTGTGTAACAATGACCATCCCAGACCACAACCTGACTCATTTGGTAAATAAATATGAAATAGAATTTCTTTCTGTAATTACTTGCATTTTTCTTTAAGTATTCGGACAATTTTTTAATGTTCACTGTGTTCACCCTCTCCCTCTCCTCTCTCTCTGTCTCTGTCTCTGCCCTCTGTCTCTCTCTGTCTCTCTCTCTCTCTCTCTCTCTCTCTCTCTCTCTCTCTCTCTCATGTCTGTGTCTCGCTGTCAGCTATTTGTCTCTTTGAGGCTGGTTTTCCAGCTGATGTCTTACACCTCAATGATCCCAGCTGCAAAGGAACGGTCCGGAATGGCAGAGTGGAATTCCATTTTGATGATGAACACATCTGTGGTACAAATCTTGTGGTAGGGTTTGATCTGACCACTTGGGAATTTCTATTAGACTTTGAAAGTCCCATAGAGAGGTCTGTAAGGGTGCTGAATATATAACAACAAAAATAAAAGGCCCAAACTTAGGTCTTAGGTCTTCTTTGTCGCATCTTCCTCTTTGTGATGCGCCAAATGTTTTCTATGGGTGAAAGATCTGACTGCAGGCTGGCCATTTCAGTACCTCGGATCCTTCTTCTACGCAGCCATGATGTTGTAATTGATGCAGTATGTGGTCTGGCATTGTCATGTTGGAAAATGCAAGGTCTTCCCTGAAAGAGACGACGCCTGGATGGGAGCATATGTTGTTCTAGAACTTGGATATACCTTTCATCATTGACGGTGCCTTTCCAGATGTGTAAGCTGCCTATGCCACACACACTCATGCAGCTCCCATACCATCAGAGAGTGTCTCAGTCTGAATGTGTATAGATGGATGATATAGTAAAACGTCTCTGGGTAACTGATTCATATAAAGGTTTACAAATCTGCAAATCATTGGTGATCAAACACTAACATGCATAAGGTTGGTATGATGTTAAGATTTAATGTTCAAAGCTGCTAAAATACTTTATTTTATATATTTATTTGCTTTAGCGATGCCCTCTGCTGAGACTTTGTGCACTCCTTTATCTTGTTGTTGAGAGATATTTAACAGGATTCACACAGCTGGATGTTGCTCTTTTCTCTATCAGGACTGTGACTCTGGACACCAGCGGAGAGAGGGCAGGTCTCCTGGACTTCCATGACAGTGCTTCCATATCCATGGGTCCTCTGGTGTGGTCTGGAGGGAACACAGGTGAACATTTCATTTGTTTTAATCGTTTGTAATAAAGGTTTCTGATGATTTCTGTTATGAATACATTACATTTCACTGCATTGCATTATATTCCCTAAGTTCACAGATAAGTGGGTCCCAGACCAAGTGAAGGTATCTGAGGCTTCTTGTCTGTGTGCTTCTCTGACGCTGTTACTTGTTCCTCTGATGAGTGTCCTGACACACTTTCAGTTTAGCACCACAACATTTTACATGCCTATTGTCTAGAGTAATTTTAATTAATGTGGAACCGATGCCATACTGCCTGTGGGTTTTGCTATTTTACTTTCAGGTCTCTTGAAGAATGTTGCAGCACTGGTTGAATTGTTCTTTTAAAACACCAGATGGGGTGAGGTTCAGTTGGTGGTCAGATTACCCAAAAAAAAAAAAAAAAAAGTTTTATTGTTTTAATTTCCAGTTATAGAAGGTGAAGAGAAACTGAAATGAAAGGGTTTGTAGGACAGAGAGCAAGTTCACATTCAGGCAGTTCTGACACTGTCCTCGATTGACCCTGTTGTGTGAGTGAGAGCGTAACACTAATAACTGTTGACCTCTAAGACACACTGCTGCATTAATTTTGTTATTAATAATAATAATAATAATAATAATAATAATAATATTGTTGAATGTTAATATTATTGTCTAAATACTATAAAACAAAATATTACAGTACTTCAGATTCTTAGATGATTTCTACATTTGATCATAAACAATCAGCAATATGTCAGTAGTCAATGTCCATATTGTGTGATTCAGATTCAGAATATGTTCCTGCCAAACATGAGCTATTAGATGATAAAGTATACAGAAATTAAGATAAAGTGTGAACTGATTTTGTATGTAGTTTTGACCTATACTGTAGTGTCAGATGTACTGCGTATAAATAAAAACTCAACTCAATTATACTTAATGCAAAAAATGAACAATGAACAAAGCATGTATTAAATAATATTTAAAATATACTCCTCATTGTTATTTCATGCTTCATAATACATGAACTAATGTTCATTTATCCAGCTTGTTAAAAATGAATTAATATGTACAACTTTCTTCCTGTTTTGACGAGAATGAAGAAAACATTGAAGGTTTATTTATGTATTTATTTTTCTTTCAAATTGCTAACACACTATGACTGATTCATTGGGCTCAATTTTTAAGAAAACAACACATTTCATTAAAATATAAACAAGTTTCACTTGTTTTCACAGATATTACAATTTTCTCAATGTTTCACACTGTCCTCGATTGACCCTGTTGTGTGAGAGCGTAACATTAATAACCATTAATAACTATGCAAATATGTTCCAGCCAAACATGAGCTATTAGATAAAGTATGATAAGCAGAAATTAAAGTACAAACTGCTTTTGTATGTAGTTTTAACCTGTAAAAGGTATTGCTTGTGTTCCAGTAACATGCTGAACATGTGAAAAACTCGTTGTCCTGTCATGTCGTAGTATACCCAGTATGTTCAGTATAACAGGTTTTGAATGTGTCAGATATACATGATCTTATTTTTCTTTGCACATAAATTTACCAGACAAACAAAATCAAGTTTATGAACAACAACACATTCATAAAAATATAAACACATTTTACAGACATTACAATTTTCACAAATTTTCACTGGATTAACCACTGGATTAAGTACAGATTGAAATTAATTTTGGAAAATTCACCCTAACATTGGTGAGAGTGTCACCTAACAGAGACACTATTTTTGGGTTTCTGTTTACATCATTATCATTATTACAATCATTATTTTCCTGCTTATCCCTTTACAGTTTTTCTTGATTGCTTAAACACATTTGTCCACTCTGACATCACATTTTCAGAACAGCTAACACACAGGCTGTAACTGAAGCTCACTGGCCAAATGACTCATTTTGTTTGCAAAATGCTTTAACATCTACGAAACATTAAAAACATGGAACAAAAGCAAACATGTCCATCAAACACCACAACTTGTGGTCAAAATGATATATTCTTTCAATCAGTCATTACACAATGGACAACAAAATACAAAATACATTCATCAATCTGAAATATATGATACTTTTCAACCTCAAAAATGCTTAATACTGTACAGGTTCTTATCACCATCTCATATGTTTTCCTTACAATGCATGGCGTATCCATCCCTGGCAGTCCCCTGCACAAAAGTCCCCTTTGCCAGGCAACCAGCATTTATTGCCTCCAGGAGGGACAACTTCTTTATGGCCAGTGATCATACACCTTCCATCTCCAGCAGAGAATAACTCCTTTATTGGGTTCAGAAAAAGAAGAGTTTGCGAGGAATTGTATCATCATATGGGGCTGTGCTGCAAACCATTCATTCATAAGGCGAGAGTGGTGGAAGGCAACGTTGTTCTAAATGATGACATACAGAGTCATGCCAGGCCTCAACAGCCCTCTCTTGTCGGGTGGAACCAGTCTTTCATTCAGTGCATCAAGAAATGTGATGAGGCGTTCTGTATTGTATGGACTGATAGTTGATATGTGGTAAAGGTCACCATCATTGGAGATGGCAGCACACATGGTGATTACCGCCTCACCAAAATTGGACAGTTGAAGACTGGAAAAATGTTGCCTTGACTGATGAGTCTCGATTTGACGAGTGCCACCATGCATTCTAACTTCTCAATCTCTACCTTGTCCGTGTTCAGGCATTCCTCTCCCTTGCCCTTGTCCCACTCTCCCTTGTCCTGGTACTCATCTTCCTCTCCCTCGTGCAGGCATTTTTCATGTTGCTCTATATTGTTCCTTTTTCACACAAGGTCGGCCCAAAGACGCCCTCGTTTACTGTATACCATATGGTTATGTGATTGAAAGAACATCAACACCTGAACAATTCCTAGATGGGAATCAGCTGTTATTTATATATTTGCATAAATACAGGGATATATTTGTGTTTCAATTCACAATATAAACAGCTGTTTACCTTGACTTTAGCCTATAAGGTTATGTTTAGAACATGGTGTTATCTGTTCTGACATACAGTGTTAAAGCATTGGTAAATTTGGCAGTAAAAATACATTGTTTTGGTCTTGGTTGAGTTTGTGTGTAAAAGAAGTTCAAGCATTTGAAATGTGTGTAACTGTATGCATTTTGTGTAAAAGCAACAATAAATGTGTTAATTGTATAGGCTACACACACAGGTGTTGTGCTAACTGTGTTAAGAGTTTAGGAAAATTGTTAAAAGTATTGAAAAATTGTCATAGCGATTGTAAAAAAACTGTAAAAGGCATTACAATAACAGATTGTCCCTTCACAATGTCAGAGTTTCTTTGGAATGGAAATCTGTACAGCTGCTTCTTTCTGACATGAATTGTTTAAGGACTCTATCAATAGTTGCCAAACTCACATTGTTGAAATGCTTTCTAAATGCTCTGCAATCACTGCTGCCTGGATTGTACACAGTCTGATCACACTGTTTGCCATTACCATATCTACAACGGCAGCCTCCTGTTCAATACTAAAATCTTTTCTCTGCCACCAGTGTGTGAATTCTATAAAGTAAAATCAAAAAGCATGTCAAAATTAACGTTATAAAAATCACATAAATGGGATTGATGAAATGTACATTACTGTAAACAGTTTGGGCAATACAGTAAAGCTGAAATACACAGTGGTATACAATAACATTGTGAATTACCTGTTCTCATTGAGAAAAAGCCTGACAATAGATTCCACAGTGCTCTGGCTGGACCCTTTGGCAAGCCTCCCTAAAGGACAAGCCATGATTGATGACATGGTGTTTACCACAGGTTCATTAGAGAGTCATAAATATGCAAGTACTTCCCATCAGCTGTGAATAGATGTTTTCATTTTGTTCAACATAAGGTTAGACTGAGTTTAGCGTTTAAACTTCAATAGAGTTTAGGTCTTTCAATGAGAGCTGTGGTAACTGTTTTTACAAATGGTGTGAAAAATGTGTGAAACAAATGAAAAAGTGTTAAGGTATTTGTAAGAGAAGACTTCTGCTGTGCTAAGAAGGTAATGATCAAGTTCCACTAAGCGTGTCTTAGAAAAAGATATAAAGCACTATATAAATAAAGGCGAGAGAGAGAGCTAAAAAAAAAGTGGGGGAGAAAGGAAGAGGAAAATGAAGGGTAGGAGACTCAAAGAACATTTGTCAGTACAGTACTGACAGTACAGTAGTATAGTTCAATCTATGGTCAAACTGATGTAATACCGATTACTATGTGTTTTGCAGCACTGAGAGGCGAAGTCTTGGATCTAGTCCAACGTGCAGGTGAGGAATGTGGGACACTCTAAAGAGTGTAATTGTTGCTCCTCCAGTAAACCACGTGAATATAGTGTTCACTTCCTTAAACTTTCCAAGAACAGAGGCGAGAGCTGTTTACTTTAAATTAAATGATCGACCCATGGCACGTGGCACGTCTTATGATCAATGTTGTATCAATTCAAACAATATTTTAAATAGATACAAACCGATTCCAAAAAGTTGGGACACTGTACAAATTGTGAATAAAACAGAATGCAATGATGTGGAAGTTTCACATTTCAATATTTTATTCAGAATACAAATATAGATGATATATCAAATGTTTAAACTGAGAAAATTTATAATTTTAAGGGAAAAATAAGTTGATTTTAAATTTCATGGCATCAACACATCTCAAAAAGTTGGGACAAGGCCATGTTTCCCACTGTGTGGCATCCCCTCTTCTTTTTCTAACAGTCTGCAAACATCTGGGGACTGAGGAGACAAGTTGCTCAAGTTTAGGAATAGGAATGTTGTCCCATTCTTGTCTAATACAGGCTTCTAGTTGCTCAACTGTCTTTGTCGCATCTTCCTCTTTATGATGCGCCAAATGTTTTCTATGGGAGAAAGATCTGGACTGCAGGCTGAATATTTCAGTACCCGGATCCTTCTTCTACACAGGCATGATGTTGTAATTGATGCAGTATGTGGTCTGGCCATGTTGGAAAATGCAAGGTCTTCCTGAAAGAGACGACGCCTGGATGGGAACATATGTTGTTCTAGAACTTGGATATACCTTTCAGCATTGATGGTGCCTTTCCAGATGTGTAAGCTGCCCATGCACTCATGCACTGAACTGAGCCCTGAACTGATCACTGAACTGAGCTTCTGAACTGAGCACTGAGAACAACTTGGGCTGTCCTTGTCCTCTTTAGTCCGGATGACATGGCGTCACAGTTTTCCAAAAGAACTTCAAATTTTGATTCGTCTGACCACAGAACAGTTTTCCACTTTGCCACAGTCCATTTTAAATGAGCCTTGGCCCAGAGAAAACACCTGCGCTTCTGGATCATGTTTAGATATGGCTTCTTTTTTGACCTATAGAGTTTTAGCCGCAACAGAATGGCACGGTGGATTGTGTTCACCGACAATGTTTTCTGAAGTATTCCTGAGCCTATGTTGTGATTTCCATTACAGTAGCATTCCTGTATGTGATGCAGTGCCGTCTAAGGCCCTCGAAGATTACGGGCATCCAGTATGGTTTTCCCGCCTTGACCCTTACACACAGAGATTGTTCCAGATTCTCTGAAGCCTTTGATAATATTATGCACTGTAGATGATGAGAACTTCAAACTCTTTCCAATTTTTCTCTGAGAAACTCCTTTCTGATATTGCTCCACTATTTTTGGCCGCAGCATTGGGGAATTGGTGATCCTCTGCCCATCTTGACTTCTGAGAGACACTGCCACTCTGAGAGGCTCTTTTTATACCCAATCACGTTGCCAATTGACCTAATAAGTTGCAAATTGGTCCTCCAGCTGTTCCTTATATGTACATTTAACTTTTCCGCCTCTTATTGCTACCTGTCCCAACTGTTTTGGAATGTGTAGCTCTCTATGGAATCCAAAATGAGCTAATAATTGGCATGACGTTTCAAAATGTCTCACTTTTTAACATTTGATATGTTATCTATATTCTATTGTGAATAAAATATAAGTTTATGAGATTTGTAAATTATTGCATTCCTTTTTTATTCATAATTTGTACAGTGTCCCAACTTTTTTGGAATCGGGTTTGTACATATTACATGACAGTTATGATATGTTCTTGTTATAGAAATGTACCAACATTTGTCTGTTTGGCCTTATTTTATGTATTCTCTGCAGTCTTTGTAAATTAGGTTCCATGATTAGTATTTCTAGTCATATGACAACTCTTGGGAGATTGGTATGGTAAAAGAGATTCTGACAGAATAGATCTGCTATGCTGCTGCTGCAGAGCACGTGACTGAGACTCGCTACTGCCAATACATTCACAGATATTCATTGTTGTCAGCATGTAACACATGCTGCTGCACATGCAACATACATGAATTAACCCCCAACAAAGCACGAGACAAGAGAAAAGTGCAGAGCCCTCTTCAACGCATACATCTAATCAGATCATTTACAGGTTGTACAGCCAATGACACAAAGCTGTTGTGCAATGGCTGAAAAGAAGACTTGCTACACATTTTTAAAGACTATTGCTAAACATTTTTAAAGACTATTGCTACACATTGGTAACTTTAAACCCTAAACAGTTGCACAGAGTAATGGAGAAATACACAGTACAAGTAATATACACATGCTGTTGAGTGAGAAAACAAGATGCTGCATCAGTGACACATATACAGGAACGGACAGGACAAAACACACCCCAAAACAAGCAGATCTATTGCTAAGGTACTGTTTATTTATTTATTTATTTTTAAATGGGACTGCATGTTTTACCATCTATGTGTGTCTGGGGCTACCTTGACGACCGGCTTAATCCTGGTTACCTAAGGCTATGTGTGCTGAGGCTACCTTACAACCTGCTTAACACTATTGACCTAAGGCTATGTATGCCTTGGCTACCTTACCAACCTGCTTAACACTCAGTGACCCAAGGCTATGCATGCCTTGGCTACCTTGCTCCTGGATTGACACTAGTGACTTAAGGTTAATTGTGCCTTGGCTATCTTGCCGCATGGCTTAGCACTAGTGACCTAAGTCTAACTCATGCCTTGGCTACCTTTGTCTAATCGGCTTAACATTGGTGACCTAAAGGCTAACCATGCCTAGTAAATACCAGCTTAGCACTGGTGACCTAAGTCTAACCGTATCTTGGCTACCTTGATGACCGCTCTTAGCACTTGTGACCTAAGGCTATGTGTGCCTTGGCCACTTTGCCTACCTGCTTAACACTAGTGACCTAAGGCTATGCATGCTTTGGCTACTTTGCAGCCTGGATTGACACTAGTGATTTAAGATTAATTGTGCCTTGGCTAGCTTGCCAACTGGTTTAGCACCCCCTAGTGACCTAAGGCTAACTGTGCCTTGGCTACCTTGTCGATCAAGCTTAACATTGGTGACCTAAGGCTAACCATTCCTAGGCTACCAGCTTAGCACCGAAGTGACCTAAGGCTATTTGTTCCTTGGCTACCTTGTCAAAAGGCTTAGCACTAGTGTTTTAAGGCTATGCATGCAGGCATACAGGCTATGCATTAACTAGGTCAGCCGAACCGGGAACACTTCCCCATAACACCTGATGTACTCATTACATCATAAGAAGAATGGCATCTACGCCCGCACGTGAGTCTCCCTGTTTATCCTTTAGGTTTACTGCAGTCAGCCGGATCCGGGCCGTATCCAGATCAGATGGTGGACCTGCGCCTGGACATGACCAACGCATCCCTGAAGTGTCTGCAGAGAGCGTGTCAAATAACCTCCCTATAAATGCCGCATCGACACGCTATCCTCATTAAAACTCGCTTCGGCGTGATTTACTCCAATCTTTCAAATAATCTTACGAATATCTATTTACCTAATATGACTTAAGACCTGCAATGCTGTTGCCAGAATTATAATCATACACTGTTTGTTCATTGGCCAGAGGAAAACTGGCACCCCGGACTGAGCCTGGTTTCTCCCAAGGTTTTTTTTTCTCTTCTGGCACTGAAGGAGTTTTGGGCTCCTGCCACCATTGCCTTCTGGCTTTGGCTTGCTCAGTTGGGGACACCTAAATTTCATCTATATTACTGATCTGCCCACATTGACACTATATGATACTTGAAATTAGCTGGATAACATCACAGTTTCACCAGAACAGCTGTACAAATTCTGTTGCATTATTTTCCTGTTAACAATGTGAAGCTGATTTGAAACAATTGACTTTTGTTAAGAGCTGTCATAAATAAAGGTGACTTGACTTGACATGCCTTGGCTACTTTGCTCACCGGCTTAACACTAGTGATCTAAGGCTATGCATACCTTGGCTACTCTTGCAGACTGTGTCTTAGCACTAGTGATCTAAGTCTATGTGTGCCTCTTGGCTACATTAATGACTGGCTTAGCACTAGTGACCTAAGGCTATGTGCGTGCCCTTGGCTACCTTGCCAACTGTCTTAGCACTAGTGACCTCCAGGCTATGCGTGTGCCTTGGCCTGCCGCATGGATTAACACTAGTGATTTAAGGTTAACCGTGTTTCACTAGTTTGCCGACTGGCTTAGCATTGGTGACCTAAGGCTATGTGTGCCCCTAAGGCTATGCATGCCTTGGCTACCTTGCTGCCTGGATTGACAGTAGTGATTTAAGATTAATTGTGCCTTGGCTACCTTGCCATATGGCTTAGCACTAGTGACCTAAGGCTAACTGTGCCTTCGCTACCTTATCGACCGGCTTAACATTGGTGACCTAAGGCTAACCATGCCTAGGCTACCATCTTAGCACTAGTGACCTAAGGCTATTTGTGCCTTGGCTACCTTCTCAAAAGGCTTAGCACTAGAGACCTAAGGCTATGTGTGCCTGGATACCTTGCCAACCGCTTTAGCACTAGTGACCTAGGGCTATACGTGCCTTGGCCTTGCCACATGGATTAACATTAGTGACTTAAGGTTAACTGTGCCTTGGCTACCTTGGCCGATTGGCTTAGCACTAGTGACCTAAGTGCCATGTGTGCCCTAAGCCTATGTGTGCTCTGGCTACCTTGTCGACTGTCTTAGAATTGGTGATCTACAGCTATGTGTGCCTTGACTACCTTGTCACATGGCTTAGCATTAATGACCTAAGACTAACCATACCTTGGCTACCTTGGCACCAGCTTAGCACTAGTGACCTCAGGCTAACCATGCCTTGGCTACCTTGCTGACCAGTTTAGTACTTCAGACCCAAGGCTATGCATGCCTTGGCTACTTTGACGACTGATTTAGCATTTGTGACCCGGTTGCTATGTATGCTTTGGTTACCTTGTTGCCTGGATTAACACTTCAGTGACTTCAAGGTTAACCATGCCTTGGCTTTCTTGCCGACTTGGTTTAACACTAGTGACCCAAGGCTATGCATGCCTTGGCCACTTTGCCTCACCAGCTTAACACCAGTGATCTTAGGCTATGTGTGTCTTGACTACCTCCTGCTGTATGGTTTAACACTAGTGATCTAAGGCCACGCAGCCTTGGCTACCTTGCCACCTGGCTTAGCATTAGTGACCTAAGGTTATGTGCGCCTGGCTACCTTGCAGACCGCCTTAGCACTAGTGACTTAAGGCCATGTGTGCCTTGGCTACCTTTGACGACTGGCTTAGCACTAATGACCTAAGGCTATGTGTGCCTCTAGCTACCTTGCTGACCCGTCTTAGCACTAGTGACCCAAGGCTATGTGTGCCTTGGCCACCTTTGTCGACTGGCTTAGCACTAGTGACCCAAGGCTATGTGTGCCTTGACTACTTTGCTGCATGGCTTAGCACTAGTGACCTAAGGCTAAGCATGCCTTGGCTACTTTGTTGACCGGCTTAGCACATTTGTGACCTAAGGCCATATAGTGCCTTGGCTACCTTGCCGCATGGCTTAACACTAGTGAGCTAAGACTATGCATGCCTTGGCTACTCACACCACCTGGCTTAGCACTAGTGACCTAAGGCTATTTGTGCCTTGGCTACCTTGCCGAATGATTTAACACTGGTGACCCAAGGCTATGTGTGCCTTGACTACATTGGGCTGAATGGCTTAGCACCAGTAACTAAAGGCTATTTGTGCCTTGGCTTAGCTACCTTCAGAATGGCTTAGCACTAGTGACTGGAAGGCTATTTGTGCCTTGGCTACCTTGTCAAAAGGCTTAGCACTAGTGACCTAAGGCTATTTGTGCCTTGGCTACCCTGCTGGAATGACTTAGCACTAGTGACTTAAGGCTATTTGTGACTTGGCTACCTTGTCGAATGACTTAGCAATAGTGACCTAAGGCTATTTTGTGCCTTGGCTACCTTTGCTGAATGACTTTGCACTAGTGACCTAAAGCTATGTGTTCTCTTGAGCCATATATTTAAGGTTGCAAGCTGATAGAGATAAGAAACCCAGCAGCTACCTGGAGCAAGTACCATCAATTAAGTAATGTGGATATAATGATTACATAACCCTTATAATCTTTATGTGATAAATGAAAAGCTACTAGGTGCGATAATGAAAGACAGGAGTATGCTCTGATACTGCATACATGTTAAGCATAGCTAAAGAAACATTACCATTGAAATAAAGGAATGTGTCATTATTTTTTATGCAGCCAAACATGTACCTAGGTTAAATGGAATGTTTATTTTTACTTTAATCTTCTTATCCATAGCTTAGACCTTGTGTAATGGTATACTCAGAGACACAAACAATAGACCATTTGCTGCTGTGTAGACACAACTGCATAACACTTCAGCTTATGCTTAGTAAATAACTCCACAAGACTATAAACATGTCACTTAAACATGACACTTAGTTTACTGGGAAACCAGTCTGAGGCTGCTACAGTGATATGGCCACTGAAGCTAAGCAGGGTTAAACCTGGCTGGGTACCTGGATGGGAGACCTCTTAGAAAACTAGGTGCAGCTGCTGGTAGAGGTGTTAGTGAGGCCAGCAGGGGTGCTTAACCTGTGGTCTGTGGGTCTCTAACACCCCAGTATAGTGATGGGGACACTATACTTGTAACAAACATCATCCTTCAGATGTGATGTTAAACCGAGGTTCTGATTCTCTGTGGTCACTAAATAGCAACCTTCTGAAAGAGAGGGGTGTAATCCTGGCATCCTAGTCAAATATGCCCATTGGCTCTGTCCATCATGGCCTCCTAATGATCCCCATATATACTGATTGGGCTTCCATCTACCATTTAGCTGGTGTGTGCTGGGCATTCTGGTGCAATATGTACTGTCGCATCATCCAGCTGCACATTGGTGGTGGTTATGAGATTCCTCTTGTAAAGCTAATTTTTGAGTTACCAGAAAAGCTACATATAAATGTAACAAATTATTATTATTATTGATTGTTCAATTAACGTGACTCAGAAAACAAGCATCTGAATCACACAAATTTAGCATAGCTATTGAAAACATTGCTCTGAAATAAATTAATACATCATTAAAGATACCGCTTAAATCTGGTGAACGGCATTTAAAGCACTTTTTAAAATGCTTATATAACTTTATAGCCATGCTAAACAGCATATAAACATACAATAACATACAATAGATCGCTACTGCTGCATAAACACTGCTGCCCAGTTGCTTCTGTAGTAATTCACTCATGCAACTGTTGACTCACGCTTAGTTTAAAAACATTTCTAACTTGTAAAGATTGCTCCATTTAGAATTAATAACCGACCACAATATGTGCAGAAATGTGAATAAACAATCATTTGTTTATCTTAAATGCTGATTCCAGATCATTCTAAAAGCGTAGTTGCATACAGCGCAACACCAACACTACCAGTATTTGTTTGAATGTTGAGCCGCAGCTCATAGGCCGCTGATGCAACAGCAACCGATCAGCAGTGCTATGTAGATGTAATGCTACCAAATGTTAAAGACCTACCAGTCTGCGCCATCTAGAGTTTCATGCCAGAATCCAGGTAATTGTTGCTGTTTCTCATTGTGTTTTCCTTCATTGTCGATACACCAGATATTAGACACCCATTTGTTGTCTAATGCTAATCTGCAAACTATAGCATGCCATTTCCTAGCCGTGTTTAAAGACATTACAGTTTACTTTAGGTTTAGGTTTGAGGTGTTAGTTTCATTAAAAACAAAACAAAACAAAAACTACATTTGATGATGCATTGCTGTTCTATGGTGTTTTAAGGTTCTATTTTTGTACTACATTAACTTTTGAAAAAGTGCTGTAAACAAATCAAACTGATCCGTCATCATTCCATCTAGATTCCATCTATTCAAACACCGAGTGAAAGAATGTCTTTCTGAATGCAGGTGCACACAAGGAAACTATAAGTTCAAATAACAAATATCTCAAATGTCATATGAAAATGAAAAAACTGGTTTAAGCTATTGTTGAGAAATTACTTCTTTTCCAGCAAAGATCCACCTACAGTTAATAAAGGCACTTTGATGAGATTGAAGTAGAGCTGCAGTTCAGCATCACTGTACTGAGCTGCTGAAGAGAGAATCTCCTGAGTTTGTCTCTGCAGCAGCATCTGAGCTGAGGTAAAGGTATTTCTGTTTCACCAGATTTTGATGGATCTAAATTATTTTGTAAAAGTTTTCCTGTTTCATATTTTGTGCAATTTGCTGTGCATGTTATAGTTGTTTTATGTGCACAAATAAAGAAAGAATAAAATATGACAAAATATATTAAAGATATTTAATGTTTGTATGTTAGATATGTGTGTGTGCAGGTGCCGTTTCATTACAATGAGGTTTCTGATCTCACTGTGTGTGTCACTGCTGCTCATTAATGGAGTGTTTTATAATTTGTCATATAAAATAGCTGAACGTTTTCCTATTAATAAATAATTACGCTTATATTGTGTATTTAATAGGTGGAATAATCAATGGACAAACAACAGGTACAATCATTCTTTCAATTTATCTAATCACAATTCATTATTGGTTTGAAATGAAAATGTAGACATAAGTAGTAGAAATACTATGGTGAAAGGTATTTCCTATTGATATAAAAACATTGATATTCATATTGCAACACATACTGCAAAAAAAAAAATATTTTACAAAAAAGTGATTTTATTTCAGTAAATACTGCTTAAATGTACCATTTCCCATTTCACTGCCACACACACACATTCTTGTATGAACAGCTGCTTTAGGTATAGCGATGTGTTCTATGCTCGGGCATTACTGTTAATCGTTAATCGCTCTCAGCTCACTTCACGCGCATGTAGCGCCATATACAGACATTTCAAACAGGCTCAGATAAACAAATATTTATTTTTGCTAATTTTGTGGAGGCCCTCTGGTGATAATCATGGCACTCAGTGATGATGAATCATGAAAATCCATTAACAATCAGTGCAACAAATTCTCCTCTACAATAATCTCACACATAGTTAATATAGAGTTCCGGAGGCCAATGGTGACTCCATTCCTGTTTACGACGCCATTTTGGCAGGCAGGAACAGCTTCTGAGCCAGCATGAGTTTCAAGGCAACAGAGTTCATCATGCACTTTTAATTCAAAAGACATAGACTTGTACATAGCAAACTCCTTAATAGATGAAAACAAGATAGTTTAAACATATCCTCATAATGCCCCCCCGGGTGCCACATGTAGCGATAAAGGAACGGATAGCTTTCCTGTCAGGACACCTGTTGCACCAGCTGTGCGTAAGCATAACAAGCCTAGAAGTAATGACGTAAAATGGCTCCAGTTACTAACTTATGCACTCCTAAATATTTTTGGCGCTGTACCATTAAACTTAGTTGAAGCCTAAATCTACATACATAAATTAAATATTTATAGAATTTACCCGATCAGGAGTAACATTAATAGATAGAACTGATGGCAGACTGAACTGCA
>CM031950.1:37279947-37343984 GCA_018749465.1 Paracanthobrama guichenoti | reverse complement strand
TTGAATCAGCCTTTTCCAAGCTCATTCTTTTCCCTTTTCCCATCGCATATCCCAGCTCAGAGAGGTGTTTATTTTAATTAAGATAAATTGAAAATGGAAATAAAAGAATTGCCCAACAGGTATTTCATGGGAATATATTATTTAACAGGTATTTATTTGGTCTATAATTGAAACTGGATGTGTTGTCCTAGCATTGATCAGACATAACAGGACTGTCTGACCACGTGCGATGCAGCTCATATTACCACACTGAAAACCATAACTCCCTTCCTGGACCTTCATGGACACCTTTACTGATCAGCAGGTTCAGTATGGTAGGGTTAGGTGTAGGCGCAGAAATTGGGCTGTAGAGTTCAGGGACAAGTAATGTCTAATAAAAGTAACATCCATTTATGATCACCTGCAATCTGTTCGATAATATTACTACGTCTGTAACCCCTCCGTTCAAACCGCCTGCTCAAGCAGAGCTAGAACCAGTCCACGCCGACGCAGAGAGTTGGACGCTCTAACAAGGAGACTGAAGGCTGCAAACTCTGGCGTCAGTCGCTGAGTGATCTCTGAAATCAGAGGGTAAGGTTTTACTCGCACAGCAACTGTAGCTGGCCTCCCGTTACACTACAGTATGCTAGGTTACAGAAATATTATCTGCCACTATTTGCATTAAGTATAAAAGCAACTACTTTTTAATAGTAGTAGTAGTAACTACTGAAGTGACATTTTAGAATAATGGTCATTAGTTAACATTAGTTAATGTGATAGCTAAGCATGGACTAACCATGAGCAGTTCATTTGTTACTGTATTTGTTCATCTTTGTTGGCAACGTTAGTTAATAAAAATACAGCTGTTTCATGGTTTTGTTCGTGACCAGATTCACGAATGCATTAACTAATGTTAACAAGATAACTGTTGAAATTAACATTAACAAAGATAAATACATGCTTTATAAGTGCAGGTCATTATTGGTTCATGTTAGCTAATGTAGTTAACTAGTGACCATTATTATAAGTGTTACCTAACTTTTTACTTAAGTGCAAATAAAATACTGCTATAGTGTAAAGCTGCTGTCATTTTTTAAAAACTTTTTTAAATTACTAAAAAACTAAATTACTAAATGTTATATCCTGTATTGTCCACAGGCTTACGGCACCCTTCATCTATGATAACTTTATTCTGGGGACACACCGAGGTCAGAAGGTCCCATCAGCAGAGAGAGAAAATCCTGAAGCTTTCTTTCAGCTGTGTATCCTCAAGCACAAACACTTTCCATGAATGTGGAGATCAACCCACTGGAGAGGTGTGTAGTCAAATACAAATCTGGTTTCAGCAGCATCATTTTTATTAAAGAGTTGTTCACCAAAAAAGAGAGAGCTATAGTGCAGATTGTCAGTGAATAATGTTGAAAGAATTATCAACATTTTGGGTGAACTGATCCTTTAAAAAATAAATGTGTAACCTAGAATATACACTCACCTAAAGAATTATTAAGACACCTGTTCAATTTCTCTATTAATGCAATTATCTAATCAACCAATCCCACGCATGGCAATTGCTTCAATGCATTTGGGGGTGTGGTCTGAGTCAAGACAATCTCCTGAACCCCAAACTGAATGTCAGAATGGGAAAGAAAGGTGATTTAAGCAAATTTGAGCTGGCATGGTTGTTGGTGCCAGACGGGCGGTCTGAGTATTTCACAATCTGCTCAGTTACTAGGATTTTCCATACTGTAACCATTTCTAGGGTTTTACAAAGAATGGTGTGAAAAGGAGAAACATCAGTATGCGGCAGTCCTGTGGCGAAAATGCCTTGTTGATGCTAGAGGTCAGAGGAGAATTGAGAGACTGATTCAAGCGGATAGAAGAGCAACTTTGACTGAAATAACCACTCGTTACAACCGAGGTATGCAGCAAAGCATTTTGTGAAGCCACAACACGCACAACCTTGAGGTGGATGGGCTACAACAGCAGAAGACCCCACACGGGTACCACTCATCTCCACTACAAATAAGAAAAAGAGCTACAATTTGCGAGCTCACCAAAATTGGACAGTTGAAGACTGGAAAAATGTTTCCTGGTCACAGTGAGTCTCGATTTCTGTTGAGACAATCAGATGGTAGAGTCAGAATTTGGCATAAACAGAATGAGAACATGGATCCATCATGCCTTATTTACCACTGTGCAGGCTGGTGGTGGTGGTGTAATGGTGTGGGGATGTTTTCTTGGCACACTTTAGGCCCTTTAGTGCCAATTGGGCATCGTTTAAATGCCACGGCCTACCTGAGCATTGTTTCTGACCATGTCCATCCCTTTATGACCACCGTGTACCCATTCTCTGATGGCTACTTCCAGCAGGATAATGCACCATGTCACAAAGCTCAAATCATTTCAAATTGGTTTCTTGAACATGACAATGAGTTCACTGTACTAAAATAGCCCCCACTGTCACCAGATCTCAACCCAATAGAGCATCTTTGGGATGTGGTGGAGCAGGAGCTTCGTGCCCTGGATGTGCATCCCACAAATCTCCATCAACTGCAAGATGCTATCCCCTATCAATATGGGCCAACATTTCTAAAGAATGCTTTCAGCACCTTATTGAATCAATGCCACATAGAATTAAAAGGCAGTTCTAGAAGGTGAAAGAGTCAAACACAGTATTAGTATGGTGTTCCTAATAATCTTTTAGGTGAGTGTATATATGGTTTACTCCTAAAGCAGTATTTTATCCATAAAACTGTGAGTACCACCCGTCAGCCCAACAACGGAATCCAACGGCGTGGGCGAAGGTATAATGTGACTCCAATTTCACATGATTATTCAATTTAGAATGTGTTTCTAATTATGAGGTAATCATAAATGTTGGTTATGTATTAATTTACATGCTTGATTTTTCTTAGTAACTCCTAGTTTCAATTCGTTAATCAAGGGACTCGGTATCGCACAGAAACTATGCGTTGCGATTCACAAGCTCACGGACACAAACTAGCCAGTAGACAGAGGATGAGGGTGAACTATTTTACCTTTAAGTGCCGCCCATGCTTACTCATAACAAAAAGTGTAATTTTTGTAATAGTCATGAAAACTGCTAATACAGTGATAGTCAGAAATGTGATTGCCTCTAATGATGTGCTCCATGCTCCATTCATTGGATTCTCTGTATGATCTATCTGACAGAGATTTGCGGAAACACCAGACTCAACATTGATCAATACTAGAATAATGATTTTGGAATAATACAGAATAAACCAAGATTAACATTTTATTTATCAGGTAAAAATGCATCATGCTAATTGTAACGCTCCTCATCCGGCAGCACGCAAATTACATCTAAACTTCACAAAGTTAGTCATATACAATACGCAATGAACTACCATACCATTACACAACATCACTGAACTTTCAATCTAACATTATTTGTGAGATAAACGCATTATGTTTCAAAAATAATCCAATTTTTGTAAATTTCTACTTACCCCCTCTCTGCATGATATACACTTCTCTGCCAAAGGAAAGGGTGTGGTTTCACAGGTTAAAGGCGAATGACCCTCTAATTACTTAATGTCGCCACTGGAGGTCGCACAACAACAATTAACTGAACAAAAACTGTGATTTTGGTGAAAGTCATAACATTTATGGTAACATGTTTAACCCTGTTACACAATGACAGAAGTAAACAATTGGAATCCACTTTACAAATAATAAATACTTTTTGTGGGGAGGATCAGATATCTTGAAAAAACCACTCAAAAATGAGAACAGAATTTTCATTACTTATCCTACCAGTGACTGCAGTGAAGTTGAGACAATTTTAAAGACATTTAAAAATATACCAAACATGAAAAAACAAAACAAAACAATAGATTCAAAAGATACATCACAAGATACATATGTGGAATATAGACTTTCTGTGACTTGAATCAGGGGGAAGGGAATCGGGAGAGTGCGTAGGCTATGCAAGGAGAGAAGTCTAGGCCAGGCGTTTTCCTACACTCTTTCAAGTTTCAAGTTTCAAGTTTATTTGTCATTACACATGTACAAGTACAGTATAACGAGGAAATGAAGTTTTGGAGCAAGCCTCGGCCGCAGCCTTTTCAGGCGCGCGCCACACGCTCTCCAGAAATACAAGAATGCAGTTGGCAAGCATTACATAGCAAACACAACAAAACATGACATGACACAGTACACGTGGTCACGTGATGGGATTTTTGTATGGAGTGGGAGAGGAGATGGATAAAGACAGGCAGACGGTTGGAGGCAGGGTGGGATCGGGTAGGTTGTGTATGGTGCGAGTGAGTCTGAGAATGTTAGCCATAACTTCAGATGTTTGAGTTCAGTTCTATGGTTTGTCCTTGAAGGGAGATAAGGCAGTGCACAGGGGAGATAGCAGACCAGCTGTCAGGCTGACCTCCCCAACCGAGAGATAGGGACAAGTGAGGTTCGGTGGGGTAGTTGATTAGGTCAGGCAAATACAATTTTTTTAATCCATTTGATGATCTTGGTAATTTGTCCGGATCATAAACAATCAATCAGATCTGGTCCTCAGCATTCGCTTCCGGTCTGTGCTTTCTCTGAGATCTTCTCTTCAAATTAGTGAGTTTTATTGTTTTATTGCAGGGTGTTGGATCTCAGTTTTTGTCTTAACAGTAAAACCAATCCTTACAAAACAAAGTAGTTTTAATAACCGATCTATGCATTATTTCATCAGCATTGTGCACAAGACTCTTCCTGCTGGTGAAGGCAGATATCAGGTCCGGATGATTCCATATCAGGATGAGGAGTTTATCCGGCCCTTCACTGGTAGAGTGGATGCAGAGCTCGACCAGGAGATGCATGTGGAAGTTCGTGTTGAGGGGGTCGACAGCCGCCAGTTTGCCCTGGTGATGGACACGTGTTGGGCTACACCTGTGAATGATCCTGATTACAGCCTCCGCTGGGATCTCATCCTTTCAGAGTAAAGCTGTTCTTTTTTTCTATTCTTTTAAGCTTAGTCGTAACTCAATGCAACACTTTACTGAATAAATTATAGTCATGTGACTTCTGTGATTACCTTAGATTCATTGTTTCAGTATTTCAGAATTAAAGCACAAGGTTCCATTTTTGAACAAGGAATACAAACGTGTGATGATGTACAGGAGATCACTTTTTGTATTGAATGATTCAAATGAAAGAATTTGTCATTATTGATATTGTCAGGTGTCCCAATCCAAATGACGACACAGTGGAGCTGCTGCAGAACGGGCGTCTCCACATCCAGCCGCTTTCTCCTTCAGGATGTTCATCTTCACTGCAACTCCACTAAGCTTTACCTGCACTGTGCTGTTCACCTTTTGCCTTCTGTCAAGCAATCGCTGCTCAATGGTCAGTTTACAAACCCTCTGATAATTCATAGCATGGTTAAGTTACATATTCGAGATGCTTTAGTACTGTAGTTGTGAACTAATTTTTCAGTGTATGTGTTAGGGTAGAGTGGGGAAACGCCCCATGAGGTAAAATGCCCCCCCCCTACTGTTTTTCCCAAAATAACCCAAAATAAAAAATAAAAAAAAAGTTTTTGTTGTTGCTTTGGACTACTTTGACCAGAGCGATGTAGAAGCTTTCACTGCGAAGTTTACACTGGTGACGTACCTGAGAGAAAACGGATTTCACATTAAGTGATATAATTTTTAACAGAAGAAAAAAGTGCTGTTCTTGCTGTTTTGCAGAACATCACAGTTTTATATGATATGAGAAGAGCAACGCCTGTAGTTAGTGAGTACCTGTTATTTAAGAAAAATATAATTATTATATTTTCCGGTCTGTGGGTAAAATCGCTTCCCACTATCATAAATACTGTAGTTACCGTCACATTATGAACACATCACATTCTTTGTTTTTCCATCAAATGTAATCTAACTAGGTGGTTGAATAAAAATATTTTGACTTTATATTCAAAAATGACCTCACATTAGCATCAGCTAGCTAGTTAGCCAGCCAGTTAGCATCAGCTAACAATATTTTTCAAAAACGTTAATAATATTCATGTTTATGTACTGTTATTTTGGCTTGTCTTTTTAATTTTAAGCTAAAACATGATTGTACTCTGATTTTGCTGTAAACTTATAAAGCAAATTGCTTTGTCAGAGTGGGGCATATTACCCCACCTGTGGTACAAATTTAATTTTAGTAAAAATCTAATAGCTTGTTTGCAATCACGTGGTTCTGATGTATATAAACATCATATCCTCCTCATCATCATCATCATCATCATCATATACATTTATGATGTCGGTATAAACAGCCTAGTTACCACCAAATGAATACAGATGGAGGGCAGGAAGTGGAAAAACAGAATGGACGAGATGGAGGAAAGTCCGTAATGTGCTGGTTTAGAAAGCTATAAACAGAAAATCACAACAAATGTTGGACCTGATCCTTATGTTATGAAGATGAGTGATTTTTCTACTGAATTGGAAGACTTGTCTGCCATCTAGACGGTTGATATAGAGAATGTGAAGCTGCTGTCACGCTGTGTTGAGGTCTGGTTTGTTTATATCGCGCTGCCTTTCTGCTAGTGAGTTTAGGCTATTTCGATTTTCTGTCAACTTGAAAATGTCACCATTGTACGTCATTCACAAATACCAGTAAAGTGACTGGCACAAACCTGAGTAAATCACATTACTTGATTCATCTCATCAGTTTTGCATCTGATTGAGAAACTCCTACACATGTATATAAAGTTCAGCGGCAAACAGGGTCCACATCTTTTCATCACTAATTTTTCTTTAGTAAATCCTGACAGTAGTTTTTCAATGTCAAAAAAGGTTTTGTGCCGGCGCTATGTTGGTAAATCTGGCTCTTAATGCTCAAGGCTGCCCTCTGCTGGAGACTTTCCTTTGTTTCATGTTAGTTCAGAGATATTTAACAGGGATTCACACAGCTGGATGTTGCTCTTTTCTCTATCAGGACTGTGACTCTGGACACCAGCGGAGAGAGGGCAGGTCTCTGGACTTCCATGACAGTGCTTCCATATCCATGGGTCCTCTGGTGTGGTCTGGAGGGAACACAGGTGAACATTTCATTTGTTTCAATCGCTTGTAATAAAGGTTTCTGATGATTTCTGTTATGAATACATTACATTTCACTGCATTGCATTATATTCCCTGTTCACAGATAAGTGGGTTCCAGACCGAGTGAAGGTATCTGAGGCTTCTTGTCTGTGTGCTTCTCTGACGCTGTTACTTGTTCCTCTGATGAGTGTCCTGACACACTTTTAGTTTAGCACCACAAAACAATGTGCAACATTTTACATGCCTATTGTCTGATGCCATTTTAATTGGCCACACTGGTTTTGGGTTTCTAAATGTTTCTTTATTTCATAACTTTTATTTTATGTAGCATAATACATGAATTCTTCAAAGTTTTTTCTTCTTTTTAAAGCAGAGGGTCTGTTCTTTTCTTTGATATATTGTATGTTCAGACATTCATAAAACAACATATTCTGGGTGTGAGTAAGAGTTTATTTGACATAAAATGTAGCAATACAACTGTTTCTTTGTCAAGAATAGCACAATAAAAATATTAACATATTCCCATTGTGGTCCTTGATTTTAGAGTCATTCTCATTTATTTTCTTAAAAAAAAAAAAAAAAAAAAAAAAAAAAAGGTTTAATATTTTATTTAGGAATTTATTATAAATGATGTATGAAAAAGTTATTGTAATGACCCAAAAGGTAAATGAGAGGAAAAAATAAATAACTGTGATGGTTGGTCTCAGTAGTCAGTTTTTCCTTTTGTAATCATTTTCTTTTGGCAAAAGTATATCATAGCTCATAGTCTTATCTTTTGTTATCTATTATGATAATATGCATGAGAAGAGTCTAGCTATTTTACTTCTGTTTCTAAAGGCTTTGTAGAATTGTACAGTTGAGTTGTTCTTTTAGAGCACAAGATGGGGTGAGGTTCAGTCGGTGCAGATTTCTAAAAGTATTCTTGTATTGTTCTATGTTTTAGTTATAGAAGGTGAAGAGAAACTGAAGTTGAAGAGCCTGTAGGACAGAGTGCATTCATTGTGACAGATATTTGCATAAGTTCACATTCAGTCAGTCCACTGACATGATCATAAATAATCAGCAATATGCATAATGAGCAATGTACATAATGAGCATATTGTGTGTTTGAGATTGCAAATTCCTGTCAAACGTGTGAAATTATGATAATTAGAAAGTAAGAATATACAAACTGCTTTTGTATGTAGTTTTGACCTATGAAAGTTATTGATTGTGTTCCGGTTGGTCTCTAAGGGTTAACACGCTGAACATGTGAAAGAATCTTTGGTCTGGTATGTCATGTCGTAGCCGGTATGTTCAGCATAACATGTTTTTAAATGGCAGATATACATTATCTTATTTTTCTTTGCACATCCACTTACCTTAGACACACAATATCAAACTTATGATGAACATTTGGGTCAACGTTGTCTCCATTTCCATTTCAATGCAATGAGATGTTAATAAGAGTTTGTTTAGTGAATAATTAGAGAATATTAATCCTGTGTTTCTATTACACCTTTATACATGAGGTTTGAGCTTCACTGAGAGCCAGTCGATACGATCAGCTCCTAATAATGCTCAGGTTTCAGAGTGTCTGTTTGTCTCTGAATCATTATCTTGCCATCATTTTCAACCCTTATACTTTTTATCACATAATCATGATCTGCTGCATTCTTTATGACTGGTTTTAACATGATTATTTTGCTATTTTTAATAATATCCAGAAACTGCAATCATCATATTTGCCATTGTGCGATAATGTAAAGTAAAATGGCAGGCTGTTAATGCAGAGATGACAATCATGTAGTGTAAGCAGTTCTGGGGAATCTTGATCAACTGCATTTTGCAAAAATTACTGGAAAAATTCACTTTTTGTAGTTTCCTAAACCTGACAGTCTGGTTTGACTGCACAAACAATAAAACACACAGTATTTCTCATGAGATGCTCAAAATATACTGTAGATCAGAGGATGAAATGTAAATAATATTTAAAATACACTCATTGTTAATGAATCATTCTTCATAATACATCAACTAATGTTCATTTATTCGACGACTTAATATAAAAAATATTAGTATTTGTGCAGTTTAATACTGATTTGCTGTAAATGCTGTAACAGTGTTGTTGATTCTCGGTTCATGTTCACATAATGCATTAACCTCTTCCCTTTTTTGACCAGAGAGAATGTAAAATACATATTACAGTTTATTTCTCGATTGCTAACACACAAGACTGATTCATTGGGCTCAATTTCCCAAACCATTCATTCAGTTCTTAAGACAACACATTTCACCTGTACTTTTCACAAAAATGCCCTAATTTTTCACGGGTTTAACCATGTTATCATTCATAAGACACAAGTACAAGCTATAATTAACTTAATCTGTCACAGACTGAACTCAAATAACACAAATGTATCCATGCATAAACATTAAAGCAAAACTGATGATTAATCAGAATCTCAAATACAGCCACAGATGATGATGTGCGTTGGAAAATTCACCCTAACACTGGTGGGAGTGTCACCGAACAGAGACACTATTTTCTTTTTAGAGATGCTTTACAGCAGAATTGAACTCATTGAATTTGCATTATTGAGTTTGCATCATTGAAACGGTCAGGGTTCTGCCCGGGCAGCCTTGTCTGTGTTGCCTTTGTTTCATGTTGCTATGTTTGTGTTGTGTGTCACCACATGGCTTTGTCTTTGTTTGTTTTTGCCATGTGCTCCTCTTGTCCCGCCTCCCTGTTTCCTGTTACCACGCCCCCTTGTTTAGCCAGTGCCCAGTCCTCCTTTGCTTAATTGTGTTCACCTGAGCTGTGCTGTTCCCTTTTATAATGAGCTCCTTTCCCTCTTGTCTTTGCTGGTTTGTTGTGTGCATTTGTTGTGTGCTTTGTGTCTGGCTAAGCTTGCCCTAATGATAGTGGTTTAGCTTGTCTGGTTATAGTGGTTTTTCTAGTGTTATTTTTGGAGTTCTCTATCTTTTTTATTTAGTTTCTCTCTAGGTTCCTGCAAGGTTGCTGTTTAGTTTTTTTTTTTTTCTTTTTCTTCTTCTTCCCTTCTCTATTTCCAGTCATTTAGCCATTTACAATGTCATGACTAATGTCCGTCTGTCCATCCAGATGAAGAGTGGGTGATACAGTGCTCACTTCTTTAATTTCCAAGCACGGAGGCCAGAGCTGATTCTTTACTTCAAATGGAATTATCAACCTATGGGACATTGTTTATTCGAACTATAACCAAAATTTAATCATATATGACAATTATGACATGTTTGAAGTACCAACATTGTTGTTTGGCCTTATTTTATGTTGTCTTTGTAAATTAGGCTCCATGGTTAGTATTTGTTGCTCATTGTTTTTTCCCTTCATTGTCGATATTCAAATATTAGACACTCATTTGTGTAATGCTAATCTGCAAACTAGCATGCTGTTTGAAAAGACATTCAAGTTTACTTTAGGGTTTAGCTTTGAGGTGTTGTATTAAAAAATAATTTGATATGCATTTCTGCGTTCCTGTTATGATCTTGTTAGTTTGCACATCTCACAAACCCGGTCTTGTTTGACCACTGCCTGCATCCTTCCAGATGTCTTATGAACTCTAAAGCTTTTAATGTGATCATTATTTAAACTAATAATGGATTACCATCATTCAATTAACATGAATCTTTCCAGTCATGCTTCAGTCACTCACTGGGTGTTTTAAAGTACTATTTTTGTACATTTTTGGAAAAAGTGCTTACTGCCTTAAGCTGTTGTTGAGAACCAGTAAAGCTCCACCCACAGTTAATAAAGGCACTGATGAGATTGTGAGAGCTGCAGTTCAGCATCACTGTACTGAGCTGCTGAAGAGAGAATCTCCCTGAGTTTGCGCTGATCTCAGCATCTGACTTCAGGTAAAGGCATTTCTGTTTCGAGGGATCAAAATTATTTTGTAAAGTTTGACTGTTTCTTTTTTTTTTTTTATGTGCCTTTAAGTATCTGTGAATGTTATGTGAATGGCTCCGTGGTTCTTGGTGCCAGATGGGCTGGTCTGAGTATTTCACAATCTGCTCAGTTACTGGGATTTTCACGCACAACCATTTCTAGGGTTTGCAAAGAATGGTGTGAAAAGGGAAAAACATCCAGTATGTGGCAGTCCTGTGGGCAAAAATGCCTTGTTGATGCTAGAGGTTAGAGGAGAATGGGCTGACTGATTCAAGCTGATAGAAGAGCAACTTTGACTGAAATAACCACTCGTTACAACCGAGGTATGCAGCAAAACATTTGTGAAGCCACAACACGCACAACCTTGAGGTGGATGGGCTACAACAGCAGAAGACCCCACCGGGTACCACTCATCTCCACTACAAATAGGAAAAAGATGCTACAATTTGCACAAGCTCACCAAAATTGGACAGTTGAAGACTGGAAAAATGTTGCCTGGTCTGATGAGTCTTGATTTCTGTTGAGACATTCAGATGGTAGAGTCATAATTTGGCGTAAACATAATGAGAACATGGATCCATCATGCCTTGTTACCACTGTGCAGGCTGCTGGTGGTGGTGTAATGGTGTGGGGGATGTTTTCTTGGCACGCTTTAGGCCCCTTAGTGGCAATTGGGCATCGTTTAAATGCCACGGCCTACCTGAGCATTGTTTTTGACCATGTCCATCCCTTTATGACCACCATGTACCCATTCTCTGATGGCTACTTCCAGCAGGGTAATGCACCATGTCACAAAGCTCGAATCATTTCAAATTGTTTTTTTGAACATGACAATGAGTTCACTGTACTAAAATGGCTCCCACAGTCACCAGATCTCAACCCAATAGAGCATCTTTGGGATGTGGTGGAACGGGAGCTTCATGCCCTGGATGTGCATCCCACAAATCTCCATCAACTGCAAGATGCTATCCTATCAATATGGGCCAACATTTCTAAAGAATGCTTTCAGCACCTTGTTGAATCAATGCCACGTAGAATTAAGGCAGTTCTGAAGGCGAAAGGGGGTCAAACACAGTATTAGTATGGTGTTCCTAATAATCCTTTAGGTGAGTGTATATGTGTGTGTGTGCAGGTGCCGTTCGTCACAATGAGGTTTCTGATCTCACTGTGTTTGTCGCTGTTGCTGATTAATGGTGAGTGTTTTACAATAATGTATTTAGAATGTAAAATGACTGAATATCTACACAACTAGAAATAACTACGCTTATACTGTGTCTTTAACAGGTGGAATAATCAATGGACAAACAACAGGTACAATCATTCTTTCACTTAATCTAATCTTCAATTAATTTTTTTGTTCCCTTTCGAAAGGGAACTCGCACTGCGTCAAGAACGCATATGGGGAATGCCTCCAGCGTGACCGGTGTCTGAACTACTATCAAATCATGCCAATCCTATTGAACGGTGACAGCCTATGATGTCATCAATGTGCGACCAGGAAGAACATAAGGGCGCCTTGCAAACATGACACCATCTTTTTCGTCTTCAGGGACTGAAGCAAGTGTTCTTGTCAACAAGTGCTCTGAGGGATGGCTGGTGAGAAAGTGAATTAATATTTTCAGCCATCCTGACCGTGTATGCAGAGTCGATGAATGTTATGGAATGCGCTGCAGGTGCACTGCGGCTGCCACGTTGGCATGTTAGAAGAGAGATTGCTCAATAGATTGAACGATTGATTTCTCCCCGGCCATAAACCATTGGCTCAGTTGAGCTTTCCATTCCTTCCTGAGCTCCCTACAGAGATCGAGAGGGCATGGAAGAACCCATATTCAGCTCTTATTCACTGACATCAGCGGGATGTAAATGCTGATGCTGGGAGGATAGGTGGCTATGGGTATGTGTTATCGCCACCGATTGACGGCATGTTTGCAATCCCTGATCCTGGTAGGTGAGGACACTGAGAGCTCCAACCCTGCCATCTAAGCCTTTCAAAACCATGTTTTGCTTAAATGGCAGGGCAGAAGGTCAGCCCGGTGCTACTTTGCACACCATGGCAGTGTTGCAATCATACCAGTGCGCTTGTGCCTCAATGGTTAAGCTTCAACTGCTATCAGGAACAAATTCCCAGGGTGGAAACTAATAACTGACTTTACGCTGACAGCTAGTGGATACTTGCTATCAGGGTTCCATTTCCATTTCCATTTATACATTTGGCAGACTCTTTTATCCAAAGCGACTTGGATTGTATTCAAGGTACACATTTTTTTTTTTTTTGTCAGTTCTTGCTTTCCCTGGGAATCGAACCCATGACCTTGGTGCTGGTAGCGTTGCTGTGGCTAGGCTGCAGTGTCCCACAGAAATGGCACCAGGCCAGGCCTCCCTGGTGGCATTCGGTGAAGTTTCCAGAATAGTGGTTGGCTGGGGTGCCCTCGGGTCCCCTACCCACATTACCTTGAAGGGACCCCTTCTGTTGAAGTAGTTGGTCCCAGGCCTTTGAGCAGCCTGGGTTATGAGACCTCATGTTCATTTAGGTCCTTTCTTGGGCAGATAACTCTGCCCCACAGCGTGGGTATATAAGGAAGTACGCTGGCACATCGCATTATGTTTACCTGCTGAGGAGCCAAGACTGAACTCTGGCCGTTCCAGCAGTATAGCGGAAGTGGCAGAGGGATGTTGCATCGCCGTTCCCTCCTCAGGGAACAAGGGTTACATATGTAACCGAGACATTCCCTTTCGTTCAGTCACTCCGAGTAACGTCAGTGACCGACGAATGGGGGTCCCAATATAATCCCACCACGCGGCTGTCTTCCAGTGCCCTGCGTAAGCGCAAGCTCCCTGTCGTAAGACTAGTACGGACAAAGGACTCCCACTTATCACAGGAATACCAAGGTACACTGGGAAGCATATTCCAGGAGGAACATGCGCCAAGATGCCTAACCGTAGGGAGGGCTTAGAAATACACATATGACCACTAGGGGCTGCATATGGGAGATTCTGGGGACTACCTATTTATTTAGGTAGTCCTAACCCTACCCAATAAATACTTGTATTATTATTAAACATTTCATTAGGCACTTTATTTCCACCTTTAGAACGTTTTCTTAATGTTTATTGATATGTGATGGGAAATTGGAAAAGAGCGAGCTCTGCAAAAGGCGGATTCGATCGCATCAAAACCTAGATCTTTAAGCCTTATGCTTTACAGACTACACCACTGAAGATGTTGAAATGTGTGCGTCGTCTTTTAATCTTGTTTAGTCCAACCAGGCATTGTCAGGCAGAGCTAGTGCAAATAGCACTTGCCAGCAAGGCACGCTATTTGCACTTGGTGTAAATAGACACTCCGACAAAGGCTTGCGGCTGGTTGTCTTGTAACATGGATCTACGTGCTTTTGAAGCCCCATAGTTTTTATGGGAATCATATCCTTGGTCAGGTAAAATGTCACTGCATCAGTTACATCTTTCCAGCACTTTACTTGTCCTGTCATACAGAGTTCCCTTCTCAAATGCCTCCTTCATTAGTGTTGTTCATTTAAGCCTGCTATTCCTGATGCACTCATGCAGGCTCCCCTCACAATTTAACTGTCAGCATATTCTTTCAGGTGTTTTCTGTTGAGGTGGTTAAAAAGATTTGTTGTGTTGTCATCCGATGTGCGAATCTTATCATTGGAACATTTGCAAGTAACTGTTGTTTGTGCCGTGTCTGTTGTGGAAAATCTGAATCATTTCCATATTACCAATGTTGAAATTTTTTTTTTTTTTTTTTTTTTTTTTTGCATCACTGTGTTACTAAAATTCACAAGCAATGTATGATCCTGTTAACACGCCGACATCTAGAGCGCCCCCAATTTGTCATGTACTTGCATTGCATGTTGGGACACAGGTGAAAGCCATAGAACTGCAACTGATAGAACGTCCACTGTAGCATGATGCAATGATATTTCCCAAAAAGTGGATCTTGGAGACATTTTAATCATTCACGATCGAATATTGTCATATCGCACAACCCTAGTTCCAAATGATTCAGTGAATGAATGAGCTGTCTGATGATTCACAATCATGAACTTTTGATCTAACCTTTGATCTAAACTAATAGAAAAGAATGACAATTTAAAAACATGAGATTAATTCACAAATTGGCCATTGCTAGCTCTTAATAGACTATTTTAATAGCTTTGGTAAAAAACAAACAAAAAAAACTACCATTTAAGCTATCTTTAGCAATGCTACTGCCCAACACTGCATGTCACAATGAGCCAGCAGTATCTATATTGGACTTGACTGCAAATCATGGGTAAAAAGTATTTGTTGCTGCACATTTCACATGCAAATTAAATGACTCATTTATTTCACTAGAAAACAAAAAGGTTTATTGCCTTGAGGAATACAGAGCAATAATCATTCAGGGGCCCAGAATGTTAAGCTCTGGCTCTGTTAACATGACTCAGTGTGTCTTAGTGTTGTATTTCATCCATCTGTGCTTTTCCTCGTAGATGCGAGAGATCGCTGTTCTGAGCTCGGCTGCTCTGAGGATGAATGGTGTGGGAAGAAACATTCTGTTTATGGCTGTTTGTGTAACAATGACCATCCCAGACCACAACCTGACTCATTTGGTAAATAAATATGAAATAGAATTTCTTTCTGTAATTACTTGCATTTTTCTTTAAGTATTCGGACAATTTTTTTTCACTGTGTTCACCCTCTCCCTCTCCCTCTCTCTGTCTCTGTCTCTGTCTCTCTGTCTCTCTCTCTCTCTCTCTCTCTCTCTCTCTCTCTCTCTCTCTCTCTCTCTCTCTCTCTCTCTCTCTCTCTCTCTCTCTCTCTCTCTCTCTCTCTCTCTCTCTCTCCATGTCTGTGTCTCGCTGTCAGCTCTTTGAGGCTGGTTTTCCAGCTGATGTCTTACACCTCAATGATCCCAGCTGCAAAGGAACGGTCCGGAATGGCAGAGTGGAATTCCATTTTGATGATGAACACATCTGTGGTACAAATCTTGTGGTAGGGTTTGATCTGACCACTTGGGGAATCTCTATTAGACTTTGAAAAGTCTATAGAGAGGTCTGTAAGGGTGCTGAATATATAACAACAAAATAAAAGGCCCAAACTTAGGTCTTAGGTCTTCTTTGTCGCATCTTCCTCTTTATGATGCGCCAAATGTTTTCTATGGGTGAAAGATCTGGACTGCAGGCTGGCCATTTCAGTACCCGGATCCTTCTTCTACGCAGCCATGATGTTGTAATTGATGCAGTATGTGGTCTGGCATTGTCATGTTGGAAAATGCAAGGTCTTCCCTGAAAGAGACGACGTCTGGATGGGAGCATATGTTGTTCTAGAACTTGGATATACCTTTCATCATTGACGGTGCCTTTCCAGATGTGTAAGCTGCCTATGCCACACACACTCATGCAGCCCCATACCATCAGAGAGTGTCTCAGTCTGAATGTGTATAGATGGATGATATAGTAAAACGTTCTGGGTAACTGATTCATATAAAGGTTTACAAATCTGCAAATCATTGGTGATCAAACACTAACATGCATAAGGTTGGTATGATGTTAAGATTTAATGTTCAAAGCTGCTAAAATACTTTATTTTATATATTTATTTGTTTTTGCGATGCCCTCTGCTGGAGACTTTGTGCACTCCTTTATCTTGTTGTTGAGAGATATTTAACAGGGATTCACACAGCTGGATGTTGCTCTTTTCTCTATCAGGACTGTGACTCTGGACACCAGCGGAGAGAGGGCAGGTCTCTGGACTTCCATGACAGTGCTTCCATATCCATGGGTCCTCTGGTGTGGTCTGGAGGGAACACAGGTGAACATTTCATTTGTTTTAATCGTTTGTAATAAAGGTTTCTGATGATTTCTGTTATGAATACATTACATTTCACTGCATTGCATTATATTCCCTGTTCACAGATAAGTGGGTCCCAGACCAAGTGAAGGTATCTGAGGCTTCTTGTCTGTGTGCTTCTCTGACGCTGTTACTTGTTCCTCTGATGAGTGTCCTGACACACTTTCAGTTTAGCACCACAACATTTTACATGCCTATTGTCTAGAGTAATTTTAATTAATGTGGAACCGATGCCATACTGCCTGTGGGTTTTGCTATTTTACTTTCAGGTCTTTGAAGAATGTTGCAGCACTGGTTGAATTGTTCTTTTTAAAACACCAGATGGGGTGAGGTTCAGTTGGTGGTCAGATTACCCAAAAAAAAAAAAAAAGTTTTATTGTTTTAATTTCCAGTTATAGAAGGTGAAGAGAAACTGAAATGAAAGGGTTTGTAGGACAGAGAGCAAGTTCACATTCAGGCAGTTCTGACACTGTCCTCGATTGACCCTGTTGTGTGAGTGAGAGCGTAACACTAATAACTGTTGACCTCTAAGACACACTGCTGCATTAATTTTGTTATTAATAATAATAATAATAATAATAATAATAATAATATTGTTGAATGTTAATATTATTGTCTAAATACTATAAAACAAAATATTACAGTACTTCAGATTCTTAGATGATTTCTACATTTGATCATAAACAATCAGCAATATGTCAGTAGTCAATGTCCATATTGTGTGATTCAGATTCAGAATATGTTCCTGCCAAACATGAGCTATTAGATGATAAAGTATAAGCAGAAATTAAGATAAAGTGTGAACTGATTTTGTATGTAGTTTTGACCTATACTGTAGTGTCAGATGTACTGCGTATAAATAAAAACTCAACTCAATTATACTTAATGCAAAAAATGAACAATGAACAAAGCATGTATTAAATAATATTTAAAATATACTCCTCATTGTTATTTCATGCTTCATAATACATGAACTAATGTTCATTTATCCAGCTTGTTAAAAATGAATTAATATGTACAACTTTCTTCCTGTTTTGACGAGAGAATGAAGAAAACATTGAAGGTTTATTTATGTATTTATTTTTCTTCAAATTGCTAACACACTATGACTGATTCATTGGGCTCAATTTTTTAAGAAAACAACACATTTCATTAAAATATAAACAAGTTTCACTTGTTTTCACAGATATTACAATTTTCTCAATGTTTCACACTGTCCTCGATTGACCCTGTTGTGTGAGAGCGTAACATTAATAACCATTAATAACTATGCAAATATGTTCCAGCCAAACATGAGCTATTAGATAAAGTATGATAAGCAGAAATTAAAGTACAAACTGCTTTTGTATGTAGTTTTAACCTGTAAAAGGTATTGCTTGTGTTCCAGTAACATGCTGAACATGTGAAAAACTCGTTGTCCTGTCATGTCGTAGTATACCCAGTATGTTCAGTATAACAGGTTTTTGAATGTGTCAGATATACATGATCTTATTTTTCTTTGCACATAAATTTACCAGACAAACAAAATCAAGTTTATGAACAACAACACATTCATAAAAATATAAACACATTTTACAGACATTACAATTTTCACAAATTTTCACTGGATTAACCACTGGATTAAGTACAGATTGAAATTAATTTTGGAAAATTCACCCTAACATTGGTGAGAGTGTCACCGAACAGAGACACTATTTTTGGTTTCTGTTTACATCATTATCATTATTACAATCATTATTTTCCTGCTTATCCCTTTACAGTTTTTCTTGATTGCTTAAACACATTTGTCCACTCTGACATCACATTTTCAGAACAGCTAACACACAGGCTGTAACTGAAGCTCACTGGCCAAAATGACTCATTTTGTTTGCAAAATGCTTTAACATTCACGAAACATTAAAAACATGGAACAAAAGCAAACATGTCCATCAAACACCACAACTTGTGGTCAAAATGATATATTCTTTCAATCAGTCATTACACAATGGACAACAAAATACAAAATACATTCATCAATCTGAAATATATGATACTTTTCAACCTCAAAAATGCTTAATACTGTACAGGTTCTTATCACCATCTCATATGTTTTCCCTTACAATGCATGGCGTATCCATCCCTGGCAGTCCCCTGCACAAAAGTCCCCTTTGCCAGGCAACCAGCATTTATTGCCTCCAGGAGGGACAACTTCTCTTATGGCCAGTGATCATACACCTTCCATCTCCAGCAGAGAATAACTCCTTTATTGGGTTCAGAAAAAGAAGAGTTTGCGAGGAATTGTATCATCATATGGGGCTGTGCTGCAAACCATTCATTCATAAGGCGAGAGTGGTGGAAGGCAACGTTGTTCTAAATGATGACATACAGAGTCATGCCAGGCCTCAACAGCCCTCTCTTGTCGGGTGGAACCAGTCTTTCATTCAGTGCATCAAGAAATGTGATGAGGCGTTCTGTATTGTATGGACTGATAGTTGATATGTGGTAAAGGTCACCATCATTGGAGATGGCAGCACACATGGTGATTACCGCCCCACCAAAATTGGACAGTTGAAGACTGGAAAAATGTTGCCTTGACTGATGAGTCTCGATTTGACGAGTGCCACCATGCATTCTAACTTCTCAATCTCTACCTTGTCCGTGTTCAGGCATTCCTCTCCCTTGCCCTTGTCCCACTCCTCTCCCTTGTCCTGGTACTCATCTTCCTCTCCCTCGTGCAGGCATTTTTCATGTTGCTCTATATTGTTCCTTTTTCACACAAGGTCGGCCCAAAGACGCCCTCGTTTACTGTATACCATATGGTTATGTGATTGAAAGAACATCAACACCTGAACAATTCCTAGATGGGAATCAGCTGTTATTTATATATTTGCATAAATACAGGGGATATATTTGTGTTTCAATTCACAATATAAACAGCTGTTTACCTTGACTTTAGCCTATAAGGTTATGTTTAGAACATGGTGTTATCTGTTCTGACATACAGTGTTAAAGCATTGGTAAATTTGGCAGTAAAAATACATTGTTTTGGTCTTGGTTGAGTTTGTGTGTAAAAGAAGTTCAAGCATTTGAAATGTGTGTTAACTGTATGCATTTTGTGTAAAAGCAACAATAAATGTGTTAATTGTATAGGCTACACACACAGGTGTTGTGCTAACTGTGTTAAGAGTTTAGGAAAATTGTTAAAAGTATTGAAAAAATTGTCATAGCGATTGTAAAAAACTGTAAAAGGCATTACAATAACAGATTGTCCCCTTCACAATGTCAGAGTTTCTTTGGAATGGAAATCTGTACAGCTGCTTCTTTCTGACATGAATTCGTTTAAGGACTCTATCAATAGTTGCCAAACTCACATTGTTGAAATGCTTTCTAAATGCTCTGCAATCACTGCTGCCTGGATTGTACACAGTCTGATCACACTGTTTGCCATTACCATATCTACAACGGCAGCCTCCTGTTCAATACTAAAATCTTTTCTCTGCCACCAGTGTGTGAATTCTATAAAGTAAAATCAAAAAGCATGTCAAAATTAACGTTATAAAAATCACATAAATGGGATTGATGAAATGTACATTACTGTAAACAGTTTGGGCAATACAGTAAAGCTGAAATACACAGTGGTATACAATAACATTGTGAATTACCTGTTCTCATTGAGAAAAAGCCTGACAATAGATTCCACAGTGCTCCGGCTGGACCCTTTGGCAAGCCTCTCTAATGGACAAGCCATGATTGATGACATGGTGTTTACCACAGGTGCATTAGAGAGTCATAAATATGCAAGTACTTCCCATCAGCTGTGAATAGATGTTTTCATTTTGTTCAACATAAGGTTAGACTGAGTTTAGAGTTTAAACTTCAATAGAGTTTAGGGTCTTTCAATGAGAGCTGTGGTAACTGTTTTTACAAATGGTGTGAAAAATGTGTGAAACAAATGAAAAAGTGTTAAGGTATTTGCAAGAGAAGACTTCTGCTGTGCTAAGAAGGTAATGATCAAGTTCCACTAAGCGTGTCTTAGAAAAAGATATAAAGCACTATATAAATAAAGGTGAGAGAGAGAGCTAAAAAAAAAGTGGGGAGAAAGGAAGAGGAAAATGAAGGGTAGGAGACTCAAAGAACATTTGTCAGTACAGTACTGACAGTACAGTAGTATAGTTCAATCTATGGTCAAACTGATGTAGCCGATTACTATGTGTTTTGCAGCACTGAGAGGCGAGTCTTGGATCTAGTCCAACGTGCAGGTGAGGAATGTGGGACACTCCTAAAGAGTGTAATTGTTGCTCCTCCAGTAAACCCGTGAATATAGTGTTCACTTCCTTAAACTTTCCAAGAACAGAGGCGAGAGCTGTTTACTTTAAATTAAATGATCGACCCATGGCACGTGCACGTCTTATGATCAATGTTGTATCAATTCAAACAATATTTTAAATAGATACAAACCGATTCCAAAAAAGTTGGGACACTGTACAAATTGTGAATAAAAACAGAATGCAATGATGTGGAAGTTTCACATTTCAATATTTTATTCAGAATACAACATAGATGATATATCAAATGTTTAAACTGAGAAAATTTATAATTTTAAGGGAAAAATAAGTTGATTTTAAATTTCATGGCATCAACACATCTCAAAAAAGTTGGGACAAGGCCATGTTTCCCACTGTGTGGCATCCCCTCTTCTTTTTCTAACAGTCTGCAAACATCTGGGGACTGAGGAGACAAGTTGCTCAAGTTTAGGAATAGGAATGTTGTCCCATTCTTGTCTAATACAGGCTTCTAGTTGCTCAACTGTCTTTGTCGCATCTTCCTCTTTATGATGCGCCAAATGTTTTCTATGGGAGAAAGATCTGGACTGCAGGCTGAATATTTCAGTACCCGGATCCTTCTTCTACACAGGCATGATGTTGTAATTGATGCAGTATGTGGTCTGGCCATGTTGGAAAATGCAAGGTCTTCCCTGAAAGAGACGACGTCTGGATGGGAACATATGTTGTTCTAGAACTTGGATATACCTTTCAGCATTGATGGTGCCTTTCCAGATGTGTAAGCTGCCTATGCCACACGCACTCATGCACTGAACTGAGCACTGAACTGAGCACTGAACTGAGCTTCTGAACTGAGCACTGAGAACAACTTGGGTTGTCCTTGTCCTCTTTAGTCCGGATGACATGGCGTCACAGTTTTCCAAAAAGAACTTAAAATTTTGATTCGTCTGACCACAGAACAGTTTTCCACTTTGCCACAGTCCATTTTAAATAAGCCTTGGCCCAGAGAAAACACCTGCGCTTCTGGATCATGTTTAGATATGGCTTATTTTTTGACCTATAGAGTTTTAGCCGGCAACGGCGAATGGCACGGTGGATTGTGTTCACCGACAATGTTTTCTGGAAGTATTCCTGAGCCTATGTTGTGATTTCCATTACAGTAGCATTCCTGTATGTGATGCAGTGCCGTCTAAGGCCCCGAAGATTACGGGCATCCAGTATGGTTTTCCGGCCTTGACCCTTACACACAGAGATTGTTCCAGATTCTCTGAAGCCTTTGATAATATTATGCACTGTAGATGATGAGAACTTCAAACTCTTTCCAATTTTTCTCTGAGAAACTCCTTTCTGATATTGCTCCACTATTTTTGGCCGCAGCATTGGGGGAATTGGTGATCCTCTGCCCATCTTGACTTCTGAGAGACACTGCCACTCTGAGAGGCTCTTTTTATACCCAATCACGTTGCCAATTGACCTAATAAGTTGCAAATTGGTCCTCCAGCTGTTCCTTATATGTACATTTAACTTTTCCGGCCTCTTATTGCTACCTGTCCCAACTGTTTTGGAATGTGTAGCTCTCATGGAATCCAAAATGAGCCAATAATTGGCATGACGTTTCAAAATGTCTCACTTTTAACATTTGATATGTTATCTATATTCTATTGTGAATAAAATATAAGTTTATGAGATTTGTAAATTATTGCATTCCTTTTTTATTCATAATTTGTACAGTGTCCCAACCTTTTTTGGAATCGGGTTTGTACATATATGACAGTTATGATATGTTCTTGTTATAGAAATGTACCAACATTTGTCTGTTTGGCCTTATTTTATGTATTCTCTGCAGTCTTTGTAAATTAGGTTCCATGATTAGTATTTCTGTCATGACAACTCTTGGGAGATTGGTATGGTAAAAGAGATTCTTGACAGAATAGATCTGCTATGCTGCTGCTGCAGAGCACGTACTGAGACTCGCTACTGCCAATACATTCACAGACATTCATTGTTGTCAGCATGTAACACATGCTGCTGCACATGCAACATACATGAATTAACCCCCCAACAAAGCACGAGACAAGAGAAAAGGGGTAGAGCCCTCTTCAACGCATACATCTAATCAGATCATTTACAGGTTGTACAGCCAATGACAATAAAGCTGTTGTGCAATGGCTGAAAAGAAGACTTGCTACACATTTTTAAAGACTATTGCTAAACATTTTTAAAGACTATTGCTACACATTGGTAACTTTAAACCCTAAACAGTTGCACAGAGTAATGGGAGAAATACACAGTACAAGTAATATACACATGCTGTTGAGTGAGAAAACAAGATGCTGCATCAGTGACACATATACAGGAACGGACAGGACAAAACACACCCCAAAACAAGCAGATCTATTGCTAAGGTACTGTTTATTTATTTATTTATTTTAAATGGGACTGCATGTTTTACCATCTATGTGTGTCTGGGCTACCTTGACGACCGGCTTAATCCTGGTTACCTAAGGCTATGTGTGCTGAGGCTACCTTGCCAACCTGCTTAACACTATTGACCTAAGGCTATGTATGCCTTGGCTACCTTACCAACCTGCTTAACACTAGTGACCTAAGGCTATGCATGCCTTGGCTACCTTGCCTCCTGGATTGACACTAGTGACTTAAGGTTAATTGTGCCTTGGCTATCTTGCCGTATGGCTTAGCACTAGTGACCTAAGTCTAACCGTGCCTTGGCTACCTTGTCGACCGGCTTAACATTGGTGACCTAAGGCTAACCATGCCTAGGCTACCAGCTTAGCACTGGTGACCTAAGTCTAACCGTATCTTGGCTACCTTGATGACCGCCTTAGCACTTGTGACCTAAGGCTATGTGTGCCTTGGCTACTTTGCCTACCTGCTTAACACTAGTGACCTAAGGCTATGCATGCTTTGGCTACTTTGCAGCCTGGATTGACACTAGTGATTTAAGATTAATTGTGCCTTGGCTAGCTTGCCAACTGGTTTAGCACTAGTGACCTAAGGCTAACTGTGCCTTGGCTACCTTGTCGACCGGCTTAACATTGGTGACCTAAGGCTAACCATTCCTAGGCTACCAGCTTAGCACGAGTGACCTAAGGCTATTTGTTCCTTGGCTACCTTGTCAAAAGGCTTAGCACTAGTGTTTTAAGGCTATGCATGCAGGCATACAGGCTATGCATTAACTAGGTCAGCCGGAACCGGGAACACTTCCCATAACACCTGATGTACTCATTACATCATAAGAAGAATGGCATCTACGCTAATGTGAGTCTCCCTGTTTATCCCGAGGTTTACTGCAGTCAGCCGGATCCGGGCCGTATCCAGATCAGATGGTGGACCTGCGCCTGGACATGACCAACGCATCCCTGAAGTGTCTGCAGAGAGCGTGTCAAATAACCCCCCCCCCATAAATGCCGCATCGACACGTCATCCTCATTAAACCCGTCTCTGGCGTGACGACTCCAATCTTTCAAATAATCTTACGAATATCTATTTACCTAATATGACTTAAGACCTGCAATGTTGCCAGAATTATAATCATACACTGTTTGTTCATTGGCCAGAGGAAAACTGGCACCCCGACTGAGCCTGGTTTCTCCCAAGGTTTTTTTTTCTCTATTCTGGCACTGAAGGAGTTTTGGTTCCTTGCCACCATTGCCTCTGGCTTTTGGCTTGCTCAGTTGGGGACACCTAAATTTCATCTATATTACTGATCTGCCCACATTGACACTATATGATACTTGAAATTAGCTGGATAACATCACAGTTTCACCAGAACAGCTGTACAAATTCTGTTGCATTATTTTCCTGTTAACAATGTGAAGCTGATTTGAAACAATTGGACTTGTTAAAAGAGCTATATAAATAAAGGTGACTTGACTTGACATGCCTTGGCTACTTTGCCTACCGGCTTAACACTAGTGATCTAAGGCTATGCATACCTTGGCTACCTTGCAGACTGTCTTAGCACTAGTGATCTAAGTCTATGTGTGCCTTGGCTACATTACCGACTGGCTTAGCACTAGTGACCTAAGGCTATGTGTGCCCTGGCTACCTTGCCAACTGTCTTAGCACTAGTGACCTAGGCTATGCGTGCCTTGGCCTTGCCGCATGGATTAACACTAGTGATTTAAGGTTAACCGTGCCTTGGCTAGTTTGCCGACTGGCTTAGCATTGGTGACCTAAGGCTATGTGTGCCCTAAGGCTATGCATGCCTTGGCTACCTTGCTGCCTGGATTGACAGTAGTGATTTAAGATTAATTGTGCCTTGGCTACCTTGCCATATGGCTTAGCACTAGTGACCTAAGGCTAACTGTGCCTTCGCTACCTTATCGACCGGCTTAACATTGGTGACCTAAGGCTAACCATGCCTAGGCTACCATCTTAGCACTAGTGACCTAAGGCTATTTGTGCCTTGGCTACCTTCTCAAAAGGCTTAGCACTAGAGACCTAAGGCTATGTGTGCCCTGGATACCTTGCCAACCGTTTTAGCACTAGTGACCTAGGGCTATACGTGCCTTGGCCTTGCCACATGGATTAACATTAGTGACTTAAGGTTAACCGTGCCTTGGCTACCTTGCCGATTGGCTTAGCACTAGTGACCTAAGGCTATGTGTGCCCTAAGCCTATGTGTGCTCTGGCTACCTTGCCGACCGTCTTAGAATTGGTGATCTAAGGCTATGTGTGCCTTGACTACCTTGTCATATGGCTTAGCATTAATGACCTAAGACTAACCATACCTTGGCTACCTTGGCGACCAGCTTAGCACTAGTGACCTCAGGCTAACCATGCCTTGGCTACCTTGCTGACCAGTTTAGTACTTGTGACCCAAGGCTATGCATGCCTTGGCTACTTTGACGACTGATTTAGCATTTGTGACCCAAGGCTATGTATGCTTTGGTTACCTTGTTGCCTGGATTAACACTAGTGACTTAAGGTTAACCATGCCTTGGCTTTCTTGCCGACTGGTTTAACACTAGTGACCTAAGGCTATGCATGCCTTGGCTACTTTGCCTACCAGCTTAACACTAGTGATCTTAGGCTATGTGTGTCTTGACTACCTTGCTGTATGGTTTAACACTAGTGATCTAAGGCTACGCAGCCTTGGCTACCTTGCCACCTGGCTTAGCATTAGTGACCTAAGGTTATGTGCGCCCTGGCTACCTTGCAGACCGTCTTAGCACTAGTGACTTAAGGCTATGTGTGCCTTGGCTACCTTTGACGACTGGCTTAGCACTAATGACCTAAGGCTATGTGTGCCCTAGCTACCTTGCTGACCGTCTTAGCACTAGTGACCTAAGGCTATGTGTGCCTTGGCTACCTTGTCGACTGGCTTAGCACTAGTGACCTAAGGCTATGTGTGCCTTGACTACTTTGCTGTATGGCTTAGCACTAGTGACCTAAGGCTAAGCATGCCTTGGCTACTTTGTTGACCGGCTTAGCACATTTGTGACCTAAGGCTATGCGTGCCTTGGCTACCTTGCCGTATGGCTTAACACTAGTGAGCTAAGACTATGCATGCCTTGGCTACCTTGCCACCTGGCTTAGCACTAGTGACCTAAGGCTATTTGTGCCTTGGCTACCTTGCCGAATGATTTAACACTGGTGACCTAAGGCTATGTGTGCCTTGACTACATTGCTGAATGGCTTAGCACTAGTAACTAAAGGCTATTTGTGCCTTGGCTTAGCTACCTTTCAGAATGGCTTAGCACTAGTGACCTAAGGCTATTTGTGCCTTGGCTACCTTGTCAAAAGGCTTAGCACTAGTGACCTAAGGCTATTTGTGCCTTGGCTACCTTGCTGAATGACTTAGCACTAGTGACTTAAGGCTATTTGTGACTTGGCTACCTTGCCGAATGACTTAGCAATAGTGACCTAAGGCTATTTGTGCCTTGGCTACCTTGCTGAATGACTTTGCACTAGTGACCTAAAGCTATGTGTTCTCTTGAGCCATATATTTAAGGTTGCAAGCTGATAGAGATAAGAAACCCAGCAGCTACCTGAGCAAGTACCATCAATTAAGTAATGTGATAATGATTACATAACCCTTATACTCTTATGTGATAAATGAAAAGCTACTAGGTGCGATAATGAAAGACAGGAGTATGCTCTGATACTGCATATACATGTTAAGCATAGCTAAAGAAACATTACCATTGAAATAAAGGAATGTGTCATTATTTTTTATGCAGCTAAACATGTACCTAGGTTAAATGGAATGCTTATTTTACTTTAATCTTCTTATCCATAGCTTAGACAGTGTACGGTATACTCAGAGACACAAACAATAGACCATTTGCTGCTGTGTAGACACAACTGCATAACACTTCAGCTTATGCTTAGTAAATAACTCCACAAGACTATAAACATGTCACTTAAACATGACACTTAGTTTACTGGGAAACCAGTCTGAGGCTACAGGGTGATATGGCCACTGAAGCTAAGCAGGGTTAAACCTGGTCAGTACCTGGATGGGAGACCTCCTTAGAAAACTAGGTAGCTGCTGGTAGAGGTGTTAGTGAGGCCAGCAGGGGGTGCTTAACCTGTGGTCTGTGTGGGTCCTAACACCCCAGTATAGTGATGGGGACACTATACTGTAACAAACATCATCCTTCAGATGTGATGTTAAACCGAGGTTCTGATTCTCTGTGGTCACTAAATATGTCCTTCGGAAAAAGAGTGGGGGTGTAATCCTGGCATCCTAGTCAAATATGCCCATTGGCCTCTGTCCATCATGGCCTCCTAATGATCCCCATATATACTGATTGGCTTCATCTCCACCATTTAGCTGGTGTGTGCTGGGCATTCTGGTGCAATATGGCTGCTGTCGCATCATCCAGCTGCACATTGGTGGTGGTTAAGGAGATTCCCCCTTGTAAAGCACTTTGAGTTACCAGAAAAGCGCTATATAAATGTAACAAATTATTATTATTATTGATTGTTCAATTAGCGTGACTCAGAAAACAAGCATCTGAATCACACAAATTTAGCATAGCTATTGAAAACATTGCTCTTGGAAATAAATTAATACATCATTAAAGTTATACCGCTAAATCTGGTGAACGGCATTTAAAGCACTTTTAAAATGCTTATATAACTTTATAGCCATGCTAAACAGCATATAAACATACAATAACATACAATAGATCGCTACTGCTGCATAAACACTGCTGCTCAGTTGCTTCAGTAATTCACTCATGCAACTGTTGACTCACGCTAGTTTAAAACATTTCTAACTTGTAAAGATTGCTCCATTTAGGAATTAATAACCGGACCACACAATATGTGCAGAAATGTGGAATAAACAATCATTTGTTTATCTTAAATGTTGATTCCAGATCATTCTAAAAGCGAGTTGCATACAGCTAACACCAACACTACCAGTATTTGTTTGAATGTTGAGCCGCAGCTCATAGGCCGCTGATGCAACAGCAACCGATCAGCAGTGCTATGTAGATGTAATGCTACCAAATGTTAAAGACCTATCAGTCTGCGCCATCTAGAGTTTCATGCCAGAACTAGGTAATTGTTGCTGTTTCTCATTGTGTTTTCCCTTCATTGTCGATACCCAGATATTAGACACCCATTTGTCTAATGCTAATCTGCAAACTATAGCATGCCATTTCCCAGCCGTTTTAAAAGACATTACAGTTTACTTTAGGGTTTAGGTTTGAGGTGTTAGTTTCATTAAAAAACAAAACAAAACAAAAAAACTACATTTGATGTGCATTAAGGTTCTATGGTGTTTTAAGGTTCTATTTTTGTACATTAACTTTTGGAAAAAAGTGCTAAACAAATCAAACTGATCCGTCATCATTCCATCTAGATTCCATCTATTCAAACACCGAGTGAAAGAATGTCTTTCTGAATGCAGGTGCACACAAAGGAAACTATAAGTTCAAATAACAAATATCTCAATGTCATATGAAAAATGAAAAACTGGTTTAAGCTATTGTTGAGAAATTACTTCTTTTTCCAGTAAAGATCCACCCACAGTTAATAAAGGCACTGATGAGATTGCGAGAGCTGCAGTTCAGCATCACTGTACTGAGCTGCTGAAGAGAGAATCTCCCTGAGTTTGCCCTGCAGCAGCATCTGAGCTGAGGTAAAGGTATTTCTGTTTCACCAGATTTTGATGGATCTAAATTATTTTGTAAAGTTTTCCTGTTTCTTATATTTTGTACAATTTGCCTGTGCATGTTATAGTTGTTTTATGTGCACAACAAAGAAAGAATAAAATATGACAAAATATATTAAACATATTTAATGTTTGTATGTTGTATATGTGTGTGTGCAGGTGCCGTTCGTCACAATGAGGTTTCTGATCTCACTGTGTGTGTCACTGCTGCTCATTAATGGTGAGTGTTTTATAATTTGTCATATAAAATAGCTGAACGTTTTCCTATTAATAAATAATTACGCTTATATTGTGTATTTAACAGGTGGAATAATCAATGGACAAACAACAGGTACAATCATTCTTTCAATTTATCTAATCGTCAATTCATTATTGGTTTGAAATGAAAATGTAGACATAAGTAGTAGAAATAATATGGTGAAAGGTATTTCCTATTGATATAAAACATTGATATTCATATTGCAACACATACTGCAAAAAAAAAATATTTTACAAAAAAAGTGACGGTATTTCAGTAAATACTGTTAAATGTACCATTTCCCATTTCACTGCCACACACACACATTCTTTGTGAACAGCTGCTTAGGTATAGCGATGTGTTCTATGTTTCGGTTCATTACTGTTAATCGGTTAATCGCCTCAGCTCACTTCACGCGCATGTAGCGCCATATACAGACATTTCCCTAAACAGGTCAGATAAACAAATATTTATTTTTGCTAATTTTGTGGAGTGCCCTCTGGTGATAATCACGGGCACTCACAGTGATGAATCATGAAAAAATCCATTAACAATCAGTGCAACAAATTCTCCCCTACAATAATCTCACACATAGTTAATATAGAGCTCCGGAGGTCACGTGACCCATTCTGTTTACGACGCCATTTTGGCAGGCAGGAACAGCCGGAGCCAGCATGAGTTTCAAGGCAACAGAGTTCACTGCGCACTTTAATTCAAAAGACATAGACTTGTACATAGCAAACCTTAATAGATTAAACATATAGTTTAAACATATCCCTATAATGCCCCCGGGGTGCTTTTCACATGTAGCGATAAAGGAACGGATAGCTTTCCTGTCAGGACACCTGTTGCACCAGCTGTGCGCAAGTTACAACTAGCCTAGTTTTGACGTAAATGGGCTCCAGTTACTAACTTATGCACTCCTAAATATTTTTGCGTTGCACCATTAAACTTAGTTGAAGCCTAAATCTACATATAAATTAAATATTTATAGAATTTACCTCCGATCAGGAGTAACATTAACAGATAGAACTGATGGCAGACTGAACTGCATCAATACGCTCTTGTTTTACATGACAGACTTTGGGTGCATCTCAGTCAGCTCCCTGGTTCAGTAGTCAGGGCACTGATCAGGGAGTCAGCCATTGACTTATGTCCTGATCAGTGCCCTGACTACTGAACCAGGGAGCTGATTGAGACACACCCTTCAATTTTTTTTACACGTATATGATAATACAGGCCTACATGCGCTTACATTTTAAGAGAGAAAACATATGTTAGCGGTTAACACAAACCCGTCCAAAACAGGACACCGCTGTGCGCATCAATTTCATAGGTCATAATAAATAAATGTAATTTCTTGTTTTTTTTTGTTTCAGTATTTATTTATTGATCCTAAATTTTGTTTCAAATAGCCTTTCTTGATGTTATATATAAAAGCACTTATGTTATTCATGATTAAGTATCGTATTTATTAGGAACTTGAGGCAAAAGTAGTTAAGAATAAAGAATAAACTGAAATTCAACAACTTACTACGATAAAATGATTTCCCATTTGCTTTCCCCTGCCTCTTCTGGCATCCTGGAGCACATCAGCTGTCCATCATGTTGAAATAGTAAGGTTTAAACAGTCTGGTTTTAAATAGATACCAGTGCTAAAGCCGCTCTAGCACTCCCCTGATTGCCTGGCAAAATTGTGAAGTTTAGGCTGCGTGGCGTCAACCTCCAGAGCTCGATTCCAATGTCTGAAACAGAGAGAGTCGGTAAAGGAAAACTCCAGCCACCCGTCTCTTTGACACTCAAGAGGTGCTTTTCAGTATTCAAAATGATGGTTCCTTGTTTCCTCGCTGCTCCGTCCTCCAATCTGTGATCTGGAAACCAATCTAACTCAACCATCTTGAAGGACATTGCAATTCACTAACTGCACCATGAGGAGGTGAGGAGGTGAGGAATGAGGAGCGACGAAGCTTCCCGAGGAGTCATAAGTGAGGAAACACAGGTCTATCCTTCCCTCGCATCCTAAGGGGGTGGGGCTAAGAAGTGAGGAAAGAAGTGAGATTGCACAAATAAGAAATGAGAATTAAGCAAGAACTGGCTGGCTTTAGAAGAATAAAGAGCGAATCAGAATAGGGAGACAATCAAGAGCGCTGATTAACATCGTGACGCTACTCATCCTGGAAGAGCGGAAACTACGTAGTTAAACAGACATACACAAAATCTTCACAAGATTACGTACTGGTAGCACCCCGACATTTAAGTTTAGAAATCCACTGAAATATAAATATTGACTTTAACCCACAGGACTATACACTCTAGATAAGACATCAGCCACCACATTTTCAGAGCCTTTTTGACGTTGAATATATAGGTTGTATTTTTGGATTATTAGAGACCAGCGCATTAACCATTGGTAGGTGTTGTACATCCTGGACAAAAACATAAGTGGGTTGTGGTCAGTGTACATTCAAGATTCAAGAGAGTTTTATTTGTCACATACACAGTTATATACAGAATACACAACCGGCAGTGAAATGTAAACAGGTCCGCTCCATGGACAGTGCAAATTCACAGTTAAAAACACAAGGGGGAAATTATAATAGAAATAGAATAAAAAAGTACTATATAACGCAGAGTCAGCCGATTGAGAATCCATCTGCAGCTTTATTTCAATGGGTAACCAGAGTACAGATAAGAGGCAAAGCAGGATCATAAACAGGGACAGGCTTGGGTCGAGGCAGGCGGCAAACATACACAAGTCCAGGAAAACAGGCAAGGTAGAGGCAGGCAGCAAAAGGGTCAAAGTTGAGATAAACAGTCCAAGGTCAGAAACAGAATAACAATCCAGGAATTAATGCTCAGAAATGATCACCACAGCAAATCAAGACTTCGCAAATGGTGGTGTGCTGATATAGTGTATGTGATGAGATGCAGGTGTGTATGTAATCAGTCTCAGGTATGAGTGTCAGTGGGAATTGTAGTCCGAATGAGAGTCAATATTCTGGTGAGGGCTCCCTCTGGTGATCCGGAGGAAGCGGAGAGGAGCCTCACCTGTAAATATATATATATATATATATATATATATATATATATATATATATATATATATATATATAAATCTGTAGAATTATAAATAAATCAAGTCAAGTAGAAAAAAATAATAAAAATGAATAAAGTGGAATAAAATAAGTGAAATAAACTGTGCAGTGAGTAAACTGCAGAAATAAATATGTGGTTAACAGAAATGTACAAAGTATAATGTGCAAACAGGTTTATAACAGGTTGTTACACAGTAACAACGAGAACAGAAAGTGCAGTGCAATGTCAGTATATCGATGGTCACGTGATGTTAAGTGACTGAGTTCAGGAGTCTGATGGCCTGGGGGAAGAAGCTCCTCCTGAGTCTCTCAGTTTTGGCCATCAGGCTTCGGAAGCGCTTACCAGATGGCAGCAGCGTGAAATGAGGGTTTGCAGGGTGATTAGAGTCCTTGATGATTTTAGTAGCTCTACCTTTGTTTGGTGTAGACGTCCTGCAGAGACGGGAGAGCTGACCCTGAGATACGCTCGGATAAGTGCATGACTCTTTGCAGGGCTTTGCAGTCAAGCCTGGTGCTATTCCCATACCACGCTATGATGCACTGAGTTAATACACTTTCTATCGCCCCTAAAGCTGGTGAAACCCTGAATTTCCTCAGCTGGCACAGGTGGTACAGTCTTTGCCTGGCTTTTTTCACCTGTGTCTGAATGTGTGCAGTCCAGGTCAGGTCCTCGGAGATGTTTACACCCAGGTACTTGAAGCTGCTCACTCTCTCTACTGGTGACCCGCTGATCATGAGAGGGGAGTATGTCCGTTGCTGTCTCTCCTGAAGTCCACAGTCAGTTCTGTCCTGGCACCATGATGTTAGTTGCTCTACCTCGTCCAAGTATGCCATCTCATTGTTGTTGGAAATGAGGCCCAGGACAACAGTATCATCAGCAAATTTGATGATAGAGGTGGAGCTGTGTGTGGACAAACAGTCATGTGTGTAGAGAGAGTAGAGCAGGGGACTCAGAACACAGCCCTGTGGAGCTCCCACACTCAGGGTGATGGAGGTGGAGGTGGACTGGCCTATTCTCACCACCTGAGGCCTGTCAGTGAGGAAGTCTTCAATCCAGTGGCAGAGAGAAGAATTCAGGCCGAGATCCAGGAGTTTGGCGGTTAGCTTAATGGGAACTATGGTGTTAAAGGCTGAGCTATAGTCAATAAATAGCAGCCTTACGTAGTTCCCACTTTTGCTGTCGATGTGAGTGAGGGAGGAGTGGAGGACATGAGAGATGGCATCTTCAGTCGATCTATTGGGACGATAGGCAAACTGAAGAGGGTCCAAAGTGTCAGGAATGAAGGAGCAAATGGTGTTTTTAATGAGTCTCTCAAAGACCTTCATGACTATAGATGTGCGAGCCACTGGATGATAGTCATTTAGGCAAGAGGGTTTACTGTTCTTAGGGACAGGGATGGTAGTGGAGAGATAATTACATAATTACAGGAGTGCTGCTACCACCCACATAAACGTCAGTAAGCTAAATCCTCCTTCTCAATGATACTGTAATGGAGCCGGCACTTTGAAAATGTATTTTAGTAGGATACAGGATGATCCACACCTCCAGCAACTACACTGCTCCTGCCCCCGTAGTGTTACATGTCTAGTCTGTTTCTGCTGTGTTTTTGGTTGTCACATGTTCCTTTGTTCAGTTTTCCTGCCACTCCTGTGTTCCCATGGTCACCCTCATTATGAGTTCATTTGTCCCAGCTGTGTCTTGTTAATTAGTCTAGTCATCACCTTGTTTCCCCTGTGTATTTAAGCCCTCTGTTTGCCCTTAGTGTTGGTTGGTTCACAATCTTGTATCTTGGTGGTTTTCCTGCCTGTTTCCTGAGTTTTTATTTTTATTTTTACTAAAGTACCTGTTCCAAGTTCTCCTTCGCCTTTGTGAGTTTGATCTACACCAAGTCCGTAACACGTAGCACTTGCATCCACCTGCAACATTAAAAGGTAGATCAAAATTTGATCTCAGTTCTGCACGTTCACATTCTTCCACCATCGAATGGGACATACTTGGTTACTATCGTAACCTCAGTTCCCTGAGATACCTGAGATAGCGAAGCACTAGACGCCTATGGGGAAAATGCATGTGTCTACATTACAATTTAAAGTGGTTTGTTATCGGAAGAGACTGTGTCCAAGTTATGGATTTTAGAAATGTACATATGCAAAGCACACAGTTGGCTAACAATCTATTATTAATCAATATAAAAATAAATGAAGCCATAGACAATGGGCTATGTGAAATAAGAATACATGTTACAATGATTAGGGTATATAGAAAATGAGCATGGGTGCGTGTTGCTGCAGAGCTGCGTCATCTGTAGTCTCCGCAGGAGTTGGAGTTGCGTCTTCACAGGTGATGGTCATCTGCTGTCTTTATGAGGTTAGATAAAAGCTACAATTTAACTGCTCAAGAGGGAAATGGCCTGTGGGAAAAAACTGTTCCTATGCCTATATGTTCTAGTGGCCAGTGATCTGAGTTGCCATCTTGACGGTAACAGTTCAAACAGGTGGTGTCCAGGGTGAGTGGAGTCTCGGATGATTTTACCTGGTCTTTTCTTCACTCTCCAAGAGTACAGGTCCTGGATGGTTGGTAGGGGGGCACCAAATATCCTGAGATAAAACAGAAAAGGAAAATAATTAGTGTAGCTGCTGTTCAAAGCATTAAGCAAAGACAATCTTGTGCACTGATATAACTGGTGTACAAGGTTATGAGATGCATTATATGAATGCTTGGCTAAAGAGATGCATCTTTAATCTAGATTTAAACTGGGGGAGTGAGTCTGAGCCCTGAACTTTATCAGAAACGCTGTTCCAAAGTTTGGGTGCCAAATATGAAAATGTTCTCCCTCCTTTAGTGGACTTAGATATCCTAGGTATTACCAAAAGCCCAGAGTTTAGTGATCTTAAAGATCGTAGTGGGTTATAAGGTGACAGAATATTAGTTAAATACACAGGAGCTAAACCAGGCCTTATAGGTCAGTAGCAATACTTTATAATTGATACGGAACTTCATAGGTAACCAGTGTAGAGATGATAAAAGTGGTGTTATATGATCATATTTTCTTGACCTAAAAAGAACTCTAGCAGCTCATTTTGGACTAATTGTAGCTTGTTTATTGAGGATGCAGGATGACCAGCTAGTAATGCATTACAGTAATCTAGTCTAGAGGTCATGAATGCATGTGTAACCCCTCCTGTTCGAACCGCCCCGCTCTAAGCGGGACTCGAACTCGGGTCCGCCGGCATGAGAGTCGGATGCTCTAACAAGGAATGACCAAGGTCGTTTTCGCCCCAGAGTTGGTTCCCCTAGTAAATTTTCAGCTCTGGGTTGCCGCCCCAGAGCTGGTTCCCCTCTCGAGAGGCTGGTTCCCTTAGTAAATTATCTCGCTGCATGGTCATGCCTCCCAAATATATCTGCCTGGGTCCTGCGCACAGTGAAAAAGGGGCACAGACTGCAGTTCAGTGTTCCACCGCCGAGGTTCAACGGTGTAGTCTGGACTGTGGTGTCCCCAGACCAGTAGCATGTTATGGAACAGGAAGTGCGCTCCCTGCTGGTAAAGGAGGCCAGAGAATGTCCGCCAGACAGGGAGTCCAGCTTTTACAGCCGTTACTTGAAGTTGAAGTTGAAGTTTATTTGTCATTACACATGTACAAGTACAGTATAACGAAATGAAGTTTGGAGCAAGCCTCCGGGCCGCAGCCGATTATTCAGGCGCCGCCCTACGCTCTCCAGAAATACAAGAATGCAATTTAGCAAGCATTACATAGCAAACACAACAAAACATAAACATAAACATAAACATGACACAGTACACGTGGTCACGTGATGGGATTTTTTGTATGGAGTGGGAGAGGAGATAGATAAACAGGCAGACGGTTGGAGGGGGTGGGATCGGGTAGGTTGTGTATGGTGCGAGTGAGTCTGAGATTGTGTTGTGTGAGAATGTTAGCCATAACTTCAGATGTTTTCGAGTTCAGTTCTATGGTTTGTCCTTGAAGGAGATAAGGCAGTGCACAGGGGAAGATAGCAGACCAAGCTGTCAGGCTGAAATCCCAACCGAGAGATAGGGACCAAGTGAGGTTCGTTGGGCTAGTTGATTAGGTCAGGCAAATACAATTTATTATTTTTAATCCATTTGATGATCTTGGTAATTTGTCCGGATCATAATCAATCAATCAGATCTGGTCCTCAGCATTCGCGTCCGGTCTGTGCAGTTTCCCTAGACATTACGCGTCCAGCCTCATGGCCAGACCGGTTACAGTCCGTAAAAGTTCACCGATCTGACCCCGATAGAGCCCACTCTACCCTGTGTATCCGCAGTCCGGACTGCGTTGTTACGGTTCAGTTCCTCAATTCCTATCACTTTCTGATCTAATTCCTTCAGACGGTCACACACACCCGAAGCATTCTTTAATTTCCACAGACAGCGGCTGGGTGAATTTGCTTGCAGCTGTCTTACCAATCTTCCGATAGGTCAGGGCAATCCCAAAGCCAAAGAATAGGAACCCCGCCATCAATAATCCAATCATGTATAAATCTTCCGCATCCTCCACGGACAGAGCCTCCAGGCACAGGACTTGCCAGTTGTTCCATGCGTCCCTCACGTACCCTGCGGCAAAGGTCCCGTCCGGGCAGGTGGGTTCTCCCGGGGCACCCTTCCTTAGTGAGAAAATTTTGTCGATTGCGCTGATTGACCAGTTAATCAATTCCATTTCAGTATTTTCAAGAGTCCAGCAAAGCAGCAGTCAGAGAGAAAGAGAAGAGACGAAACACTAGACAAAACAAAACAGCGCGAGAGCCAGCAGGGAACAGAGAGAAAACACGTCTGCACGGATAGAAGGACAGAAAGGATAGAAGGACTTCATTGTTCCCAAAAAGGATGGGGGGTTGCGTCCCATAATAGATCTGAAGCACTTGAATTGTTCTCTGAGGAGATTCAGGTTCAAGATGCTTACGATCATCTTTGTACTGAATTATATCGATGAGTGGCTGAAACTAGCCCAGCCGTGCGAGATGGCAGTTCGGCATCAAGATGTTGAGACTGAACACGAAGAAGAGCGTGTTGACGCCATCCCAGAGGACTACATTCCTGGGGGTTGTATGGGACTCGACCACGATGCAGGCCCGAATGTCCCCCGCGTGTATCAAGTCCATACAGGTGGAAGTCTCAACAATAAAGCTAGGCCACAGCCGCACTGTGAAGCAGTTCCAGAGACTGCTGGGTCTCATGGTAGCAGCGTCCAACGTAATCCCGTTTGGCCTGCTATACATGAGATGGCTGGCTGATGGTGGCTGGGGACCAAGGGGTTTTCCTTGAGAGGAAATCCGTTCTGTATGATCAGAGTAACGCGCAGGTGCCTTCATTCCCTCGTCATATGGAAGAAACCTTGGTTCCTGTCCCAAGGTCCAGTGTTGGGAGCATCATGTTGCTGGAAGATTATTTCAACACGCCTTGCAAGAGGTCTGTGGGAGACCTGGCATTCTTCCTGACACATAAATTGTCTGGAAATGTTGGTGGTCTACAAAGCTCTGAGGAGCTTTTTCCCGAACCTCCGCAGCCACCATGTCCTGATACGATCCGACAATATGTCTGTGGTATTGTATCTGAATCACCGGGGGGTCTGAGGTCACGCTCTCTATGCAGGTTGGCTCACCAGATCCTCCTGTGGTCCCAGGGGAAACTGTCATCTCTCAGAGTGATGTACGTCCCAGGGGACCAGAACCAGGGAGTAGACGTCCTGTCGAGGCAGGGACTGAGGCCCGGGGAGTGGTGACTCCACCCAGAGGTGGTGGAGGTCATGTGTGAGAGGTTCGGCCCAGTGGAGGTGGATCTGTTTGCGTCTCGAGAGATGTCCCACTGTCCTCTGTGGTTCTCTCTCAGCCTGGACGCCATGACTCAGATGTGGCCGAGGCTGTGTCTGTATGCATTTCCCCCGATTGCTCTGCTCCCGGGAGTTCTGGAGCGGGTCTGCCAGGAGGGGATCAGCCTACTCTTAGTAGGACCCCGTTGGCCGACCCAAGTATGGTTCTCTGACATCACAACGCTCCTAGACGGCCTCCCATGGCAGGACCCTTTGAGGAGGGATCTGCCGTCTCAGGCAGGGGGCATGATTTTCCACCCCTGGCTGGAGTTGTGGAACCTCTGGGTCTGGCCCTTGAGGGGGCCCGATACTTAAAGGATGGCTTGTCAGCGGGCGTCGTCGAGACCATACTCAGTTCCAGGGTTCCTTCTACGAGGAAACTGTACAACCTGAAGTGGAATGTCTTTTCCACTTGGTGTAGAGAACGGGAGGTGAACCCAGTTAACTGCCCTGTTGCGGCAGTACTGGAGTTTCTCTGCCGGTCAAACCCCATCCACTCTTAAGGTGTATGCATTGGGGCTTTCCACTCGCCAGTAGATGATGGACCTTTGGGGAGGCATCATCTGGTTGTACGGTTCCTCCGTGGGGCATGGAGGATGAGGTCCTTGGCTCGCTCCAGGGTCCCAACCTGGGACTTGGCAGTGGTACTTAAAGGGTTGGCTGAGGCCCCCTTTGAGCCACTGAAGTCAGCTGAGGCAAAGATCCTGACCCATAAGATGGCTTTTCTCCTGGCCATCACTTCTCTGAGCAGAATGGGGTACCTCCAGGCCTTGGTGGTTACGCCAACCTGCCTGGAATTTGCCCCTGGCGGGGTGAAAGCCATCTTGTACCCTAGGCTGGGATTTGTGCCCAAGGTGCCATCCAGTGGGATGTGGTCAGTGATTCTTCAGGCATTCCATCCTCTGCCTCACATGACAGCAGAGGAAGCCAGACTTCACCTGCTCTGCCCAGTTAGGGAATTGAGGATCTACCTGGAGAGGTCTACACAGTGGAGAAAGTCGGACCAGCTGCTGGTATGCTTTGGCTCACCCAAGAAAGGGCTGCCTGCTACCAAGTGGACAATCAGTAATCAGATTGTCCAGGCTATAGCCATGGTTTATCGGGTGCGCAACTTGCCTTCACCTATAGCCGTGAGGGCTCATTCCACGAGGGTCATGGCCTCCTCGGCAGCCCTCCTTTCGGGGTGGGGCACCCCACACACCTTCATCAGGTTTTATGGTCTGAATCTCACTGCGATGCCTGGTGCCAGGGTGCTTGCATCCTAAGTGTGCCTGGAACCCAGATTTACACTAGGTCAGGCGTGATTTCGGTGTGGCATAGTGGGTATGCTAAAGTGTTGTTAGATGCAGTGCTAGTTCCCTCGAAAGGGAACCTCTCGGGTTATAACTATAACCCTTGTTTCCTGAGAAGGGAACGAGACACTGCGTCTTGCCGCCACACCTCATCATGTGGGAGCGCCTGCTTCATCGCAAAGCTGTCTGTACTATGTGCCACCGTCCTTTTGTAGCTTCTGGATATGCAGTCACATACTACGTCATGACGCAATAATTTTTTTAGTAATTTTTTCAACTCAATAATTTTTTTTCTAGTATTTTAGACAGAAATGGAAGATTCGAAATGGGCCTACTAATTCATTTGGATCTAGTTGTGGTTTCTTAATGAGAGGTTTAATAACTGCCATCTTGAACTGTCTTCGGACATGACCTAGACATAAAGATGAATTAATAATATTGAGAAGAGGCTCTTCTGCTACAGGTAACAACTCTTTTAGTAGTTTAGTTGGTACTGGTTCTAATAAACATATTATTGGTTTAGAAGCAATCTTAGGGAACCAAGGTTATGTTAGTAACTGAGTACGCTCCCTTTCGATACTTCACTCATATTGCGACTAGAATTCTTTGGGGAACCCAGTACAATCATGCCGCGCTGTGGCTGCCTAATTCGTGCACTGGGACATGCATTGGAGTCACAATGGAATATAATGAGATGAGTTCACAGAGGTCTGCAAATCTGGTGAAAGTGGATGGTGAGGACCAGCCAGCTGTAGCAAAGATATCGCCAATGTGCACACCACTGGACCATGCCCAAGATGAGGCCATGCCTCTGGTTATTTTTTTGTATGCCTGTGCTCTTTTCTCCTTTGCTCTAGTTTCCACATTCTGCGCTTGCATTTCCAAAAGTTGCCGTTTCATGCAAATCAGGGACGGGTCTTAGCATCACCATCGGTCCACTAGTTCTAGATTGACAGCTCATCCTCAGCCAATCAATCGAAGAGGGAAGTTGACGTCACTCTAATCAGTTCAGCCTGCCGCTGTTGAGCAAAAATCTAACGGCAACTTTTGGAAACAAAAGCACAGAATGTGGAAACAAGAGCAAAGGAGAAAAGAGCACAGGCATACAAAAAACGAAAATAAGAACAGAAAACATGATTTTGTGTGCGATTCAGATAATTTTGAATTCGTGATTCAGTTTTGAACAATATAATTTTAAACTTGTTTAAAAGTTTGATTCACGTTTATTATTTTAATTCCATGACTGTGTTGTTTGTGATTCTGGTTAAATTTGCATTGATTTTCCAGTTTTGTGCATTATATTTTCACGTGTTTTTAAAATTTTGATTCACGCTTATTATTTTTTGATGCATGACTGCAATACATTAGGCGGGAATCTGATCCCATAGAAAGGTCCTATACGGGAATGGGATGAGGCGGATTTAGCTGTCTTGATTCCTTCAAGAAACTAACAACTAAGTAGTTTCTGCCTACGGACTGGTCGGCTATCAGTGTGAAACGCCGATATAGCCACCACATACACTTTAAACATGGAGGGGCCGGTGCAACCCATGTCCAACAGCTCTTGAAGGAAGTATTTTTTTGCATTTATTTTCACGCGCTACTTACTGTACCACTTACACTATATTGAGACTTTTCTCTGTGATTCACAGTTTTTAAATCCATATTATTTGTTCTGTCATTGATGGGAAAATCTGTTTGCTTATAGCAGTACTTGTGACCGTATGAGTTTTGCATGGTGGCGTAAATGGTAAAGCGAGTGCACTTGTATGGCAGTGACTAGTGTTCAAATCCAGTCCATACTGGTTCCTACATTCAGTGTACACATATCTGTTCCTATTAGCTCACTGATGTTCACCGGATAAGAAAGTTACTAGCATTCTGGGTGTTGTCTATAAAATGTCAGCAAAAGGCAAATTCTTAAGCCGTGCTGTTACTTACAAACCCGATTCCAAAAAAGTTGGGACACTGTACAAATTGTGAATAAAAACAGAATGCAATGATGTGGAAGTTTCAAATTTCAATATTTTATTCACAATACAACGTAGATGACATATCAAATGTTTAAACTGAGAAAATGTATCATTTTAAGGGAAAAATAAGTTGATTTTAAATTTCATGGCATCAACACATCTCAAAAAAGTTTGGACAAAGCCATGTTTCCCACTGTGTGGCATCCCCTCTTCTTTTTATAACAGTCTGCAAACGTCTGGGGACTGAAGAGACAAGTTGCTCAAGTTTAGGAATAGGAATGTTGTCCCATTCTTGTCTAATACAGGCTTCTAGTTGCTCAACTGTCTTAGGTCTTCTTTGTCGCATCTTCCTCTTTATGATGCATCAAATGTTTTCTATGGGTGAAAGATCTGGACTGCAGACTGGCCATTTCAGTGCCCGGATCCTCCTCCTACGCAGCTATGATGTTGTAATTGATGCAGTATGTGGTCTGGCATTGTCGTGTTGGAAAATGCAAGGTCTTCCCTGAAAGAGACGACGTCTGGATGGGAGCTTATGTTGTTCTAGAACTTGGATATACCTTTCAGCATTGATGGTGCCTTTCCAGATGTGTAAGCTGCCCATGCCACACGCACTCATGAACCCCATCCCATCAGAGATGCAGGCTTCTGAACTGAGCGCTGAGCGCTGAACTTGGGTTGTCCTTGTCCTCTTTAGTCTGGATGACATGGCGTCCCAGTTTTCCAAAAAGAACTTCAAATTTTGATTCGTCTGACCACAGAACAGTTTACCACTTTGCCACAGTCCATTTTAAATGAGCCTTGGCCCAGAGAAAACACCTGCGCTTCTCGATCATGTTTAGATATGGCTTCTTTTTTGACCTATAGAGTTTTAGCCGACAACGGCGAATGGCACGGTGGATTGTGTTCACCGACAATGTTTTCTGGAAGTATTCCTTAGCCCATGTTGTGATTTCCATTACAGTAGCATTCCTGTATGTGATGCAGTGCCATCTAAGGGCCCGAAGATCACGGGCATCCAGTATGGTTTTCCGGCCTTGACCCTTACGCACAGAGATTGTTCCAGATTCTCTGAATCTTTGGATGATATTATGCACTGTAGATGATGATAACTTCAAACTCTTTGCAATGTTTCTCTGAGAAACTCCTTTCTGATATTTCTCCAGTATTTTTGGCCACAGCATTGGGGGAATTGGTGATCCTCTGCCCATCTTGACTTCTGAGAGACACTGCCACTCTGAGAGGCTCTTTTTATACCCAATCATGTTGCCAATTGACCTAATAAGTTGCAAATTGGTCCTCCAGCTGTTCCTTATATGTACATTTAACTTTTCCAGCCTCTTATTGCTACCTGTCCCAACTTTTTTGGAATGTGTAGCTCTCATGAAATCCAAAATGAGCCAATTTTTGGCATGACATTTCAAAATGTCTCACTTTCAACATTTGATATATTATCTACACTCACCTTAAGGATTATTAGGAACACCTGTTAAATTTCTCATTAATTCAATTATCTAATCAACCAATCACATGGCAATTGCTTCAATGCATTTAGGGGTGTGGTTCTGGTCAAGACAATCTCCTGAACTCCAAACTGAATGTCAGAATGGGAAAGAAAGGTGATTTAAGCAATTTTGAGCGTGGCATGGTTGTTGGTGCCAGACGGGCCGGTCTGAGTATTCCACAATCTGCTCAGTTACTGGGATTTTCACGCACAACCATTTCTAGGGTTTACAAAGAATGGTGTGAAAAGGGAAAAACATCCAGTATGCGGCAGTCCTGTGGGCGAAAATGCCTTGCTGATGCTAGAGGTCAGAGGAGAATGGGCCAACTGATTCAAGCTGATAGAAGAGCAACTTTGACTGAAATAACCACTCATTACAACCGAGGTATGCAGCAAAGCATTTGTGAAGCCACAACACGCACAACCTTGAGGAGGATGGGCTACAACAGCAGAAGACCCCACGGGTACCACTCATCTCCACTACAAAAAGGAAAAAAGAGGCTACAATTTGCACAAGCTCACCAAAATTGTACAGTTGAAGACTGGAAAAATGTTGCCTGGTCTGATGAGTCTCAATTTCTGTTGAGACATTCAGATGGTAGAGTCAGAATTTGGTGTAAACAGAATGAGAACATGGATCCATCATGCCTTGTTACCACTGTGCAGGCTGGTGGTGGTGGTGTAATGGTGTGGGGGATGTTTTCTTGGCACACTTTAGGCCCCTTCGTGCCAATTGGGCATCGTTTAAATGCCACAGCCTACCTGAGCATTGTTTCTGACCATGTCCATCCCTTTATGACCCCCGTGTACCCATTCTCTGATGGCTACTTCCAGCAGGATAATGCACCATGTCACAAAGCTTGAATCATTTCAAATTGGTTTCTTGAACACAACAATGAGTTCACTGTACTAAAATGGCCCCCACAGTCACCAGATCTCAACCCAATAGAGCATCTTTGGGATGTGGTGGAATAGAGCCGTGCCCTGGATGTACATCCCACAAATCTCCATCAACTGCAAGATGCTATCCTATCAATATGGGCCTACATTTCTAAAGAATGCTTTCAGCACCTTGTTGAATCAATGCCACGCAGAATTAAGGGAGTTCTGAAGGCAAAAGGGGGTCAAACACAGTATTAGTATGGTGTTCCTAATAATCCTTTAGGTGAGTGTATATTCTATTAGAATTAGTAAAACGTGCGCATGATTTAGCCTACTAATTTTTACTGCATGTCATGTGCGGGGCTCCGTAGAATAAGGTGGATAAGCAGGAAGATAAGATGGTAATGATGAACAGGTGAAATGAGTAACTGGTGGAATGATCTATGATGGACAACAGAACAGTAACACCTGACTTCACCTGCTGGTCAGAGCAGGAACAGCAGGACCTGAAAAACCAACAAGAGAGAAAGAGAGAGACTGAAATAGAGATTACAGTATACGTGAAAAGGATATTATAATAGGAAATGTCATATATTACAAATATATTGGAAATAAAGAGCTACAGGAAAGCTCAAACAATAAAAGAACAAGTGTAATGCACTAAAGAAGGCAGTTTGCAGTAGTCTAGAAATCTAGACGCACTCCAGCGGCAGCTAATATAATCTGCAGCCAGGGCATCTAGCAACTCTCCGTTGGCTTGCGAGCTGAAAAAAACAAACTCTAGTCAGGCCAGTTACATCGTGTATAGAGTCGGTGGGTGGCCTTAACATAATGACAGCAGAGTTGCGGCGGTTCCGCGTGCTACTTGAAAACAAAGAAGCTGGGCTGAACAGCGGTCTTTCAAATCGGCTTTGGCCGCAACTCTGGAAGACTTGGAGTTAAGCTTTTTTTTGAGAAAAGAACAAAGAACGGCACTGAAGTCATTCTTAAAAAAGAAAGATGTGTTCGGAGTTTTGCCGACTGGATACGGCAAAGGTTTGATCTATCAGCTAGCTCCGCTTCACCTTCTTCGTTGCTCTGGTTGGTTGTAGCGCTATCCTATTGTGTGCAGAGGGAATCTGAAAGACAACCATTTATCCCGCCCCTCGGATTGAGCCCTGCCAATGATGTATTCCCAGACCCAACATCTTGATGTGGGTCTGGCTTGTCAGACTAAGTTTGCAGTCTAGATAGGAAAAAGCATGAAATATATGATTTTACAAACTCTTATTTGTCTTATTAATTTGTTTATTTTAAGTTTCATGTTTAATTGTTTATACAGTACAGCACACTCTTTAATCATCTGAGGATGATCTTTGTTCTCTTTTTTTGTTTGTTTCAATGGGGAAATTATTTTGCTTAAATATTTGAATTTCACATTTATCAAAGTTTAAAAAAAACAAGAATAAAATTGTAATTTCTATTTGATGAAAACAAATGTGGTGAAAACAAATCCTAGAAATCACCAATTGAGATCTATGATCAATTCTTTTTTAAATTAGTGAAAGAGGGGTATAAAGGATACACTTGATGTAGGTAATACAATCTTAAGATCATAATGTAGTAATTTTTACATAAGAAATTTGTTACAATTTGAACTCACCAAAAACATGTCATGTTTTTTCATTATTGTAAAAGTAAAAAAATGCATTCCCTTACAGTTCAATTTAAAAATCTAAATCCTGTCTTAAAGGATTAGTTCACTTCAAAATAAAAATTTCCTGATAATTTACTCACCCCATTTCATCTAAGAGGTTCATGTCTTTCTTTGTACCTTTATTTTTGTAAAGGGTGTTTGATTTAGTCTTTGCTCGTTCATTTTAACACTGGGTTGGTACTTCCACCTACGTCCACGGCGTGACCTTTCCAATGTGATGACGTCATACGTCGTGCAAATTAAAAAGTATATTTTTATTTTTTTAGGAAAATGACTGATCAAAGCCCTTTGAAACTGCGATTTGGACCCTTCAACCTGTTGGTTGCAACTGAAGTCCATTATGTGGAGAAAAAAACCTGGAATGTTTTCCTTAAACTTAATTTCTTTTCCGCTGAAGAAAGAAAGATATAAACATCTTGGATGAGATGGGGTTGAGAAAATTATCAGAAATCATCATTTTGAAATGAACTAATCATTTAAACTACCTCCAAAATGCAACAGATTTAAATATGAATGCGATAATTATTATTATTATTATTATTATTTATATTTTTTATTATTAAACAAAGCATTGGTATTCTTTATAGTACATTTAAACAAATTAAATCCAGTCTTAACCTGCCTACAAAATCCACCAGATTACTGATACTGCTACTACTACTACTAAAGGTGTAAAAGTTATTTATCTTTCTTTCTTTTTTAACATCACAAAACCCAACAGTTTTAGCAGGGATGTGTTGTACTGTATTTTTCAACTCACACACTGACACACTCACACACAGAATCTACAACAACAGAATATACAACAACTGGAACTACAACAGCAGAATCTACAACAGCAGAATATACAACAACTGGAACTACAACAGCAGAATCTACAACAGCAGAATCTACAACAGCAGAATCTACACACAGAATCTACAACAGCAGAATATACAACAGCAGAATATACAACAGCAGAATCTACAACACTAGACTCTACAACAGCAGAATATACAACACCAGAATCTACAACAACTGAAACTACAACAGCAGAATCTACAACACCAGAATCTACAACAACTGAAACTACAACAGCAGAATATACAACACCAGAATATACAACAACAGAATATACAACACCAGACTCTACAACAGCAGAATATACAACACTAGACTCTACAACAGCAGAATATACAACACTAGACTCTACAACAGCAGAATATACAACAGCAGAATCTACAACAACTGGAACTACAACACTAGAATCTACAACACCAGAATATACAACAACTGGAACTACAACAGCAGAATCTACAACAGCAGAATATACAACAACTGAAACTACAACAGCAGAATCTAAAACAGCAGAATATACAACAACTGGAACTACAACAGCAGAATCTACAACAGCAGAATATACAACAACTGGAACTACAACACCAGAATCTACAACAACTGGAACTACAACAGCAGAATATACAACAACTGCAACTACAACACCAGAATCTACAACAACTGCAACTACAACACCAGAATCTACAACAGCAGAATATACAACACTAGACTCTACAACAGCAGAATATACAACAGCAGAATCTACAACAACTGAAACTACAACACCAGAATTTACAACAACTGAAACTACAACACCAGAATCTACAACACCAGAATCTACAACACAGAATCTACAACACCAGAATCTACAACAGCAGAATATACAACAACTGGAACTACAACAGCAGAATATACAACAACTGGAACTACAACAGCAGAATATACAACAACTGAAACTACAACAGCAGAATCTACAACATCAGAATATACAACAACTGGAACTACAACACCAGAATCTACAACACCAGAATCTACAACAACTGGAACTACAACAGCAGAATCTACAACAGCAGAATATACAACACTAGACTCTACAACAGCAGAATATACAACAGCAGAATCTACAACAACTGAAACTACAACAGCAGAATCTACAACAGCAGAATATACAACACTAGACTCTACAACAGCAGAATATACAACAGCAGAATCTACAACAACTGAAACTACAACAGCAGAATCTACAACACCAGAATATACAACAGCAGAATCTACAACACCAGAATATACAACACCAGAATCTACAACAACTGAAACTACAACAGCAGAATCTACAACACCAGAATATACAACACTAGACTCTACAACAGCAGAATATACAACACTAGACTCTACAACAGCAGAATATACAACAGCAGAATCTACAACAACTGAAACTACAACAACAGAATCTACAACACCAGAATATACAACAACTGGAACTACAACAACAGAATCTACAACAACAGAATACAACATACAACAACTGGAACTACAACACCAGAATCTACAACACCAGAATCTACAACAACTGGAACTACAACACCAGAATCTACAACACCAGAATATACAACAACAGAATCTACAACACCAGAATATACAACAACTGGAACTACAACACCAGAATCTACAACACCAGAATATACAACAACTGGAACTACAACACCAGAATCTACAACACCAGAATATACAACAACAGAATCTACAACACCAGAATATACAACAACTGGAACTACAACACCAGAATCTACGACCGGTAGTATATTGTATTGATTAATGTATGAGCAAATCACATCCATGTTATGTGTTTGTGATGCATGTAAATAATTTAAAATAATTTATAAAGCCATAAAGGCTATTATATTTTGAGCTATATTAAGGTGATTTAGCCATTGGCACACAGTCAAAGGTAATCAGAGCCATGCTTTCATATGGCCACAATGCTATTTCATTATACAGAGAATATAAATACAATGATGGGGACACTAAGGTAAATTAAATTGAAATTAAGTCTATGACATTACTAATACATTTTCAATACGTTTTTCTGTCTTTTTTTTTTTTTCTTTTCTTTTTTTCAGACAATGACATCAATATTCCAAGCCAATTTTATCCATTTGGAACTGAAGACTCAGTGAATGGACGCATTGATGATGGGAGTTCATCCGTTATATACCTCCAGCAGCCATTTATATTTTTTGGGCAAACATATAACCAAATTTATGTAAGTTAATCTGATATGAGAGGATATTGGATTATGAGTGTCTATGTTAATACACATTGTACTCCTGGAGAAAAAGTAAATGAGGAAAATGAATTTAATGCAGTTTAAATTACTGTTATAAACAATATTGCATCTTTTATAAGAATTCTGCAATGATAATCAGTCCTCTTCTATTTCAGGTTAACAACAATGGACACTTGACTTTTGACGGGGCATGGTACAGCTACACTCCATACAGGTTCCCAGCTTATGGAGGGAAAGATCTCATTGCTCCATTCTGGACAGATATTGACAACCGTTGGAATGGTGTTATCTCATATCAACAGTACACCCTCTGGCAGTGTCCTGCAAGCAAATTCACACAGAAATTAAACAATGCTTGGGGTTCCCAAGACATAAACCAGTACTGAACCCCTGACTTGAGTTTCTCTGCTTCATGGGTCTTTGTTGCAACATGGGATAGATCTGAGTTGCATCCGGACTACTCATCAATTCAAGAACAATAAATTGTAGCCCAGTTTGATATCATGGAAACTCTCCATGTGCCCATTTAAAAGAAATCGGTATACATCATGCTAACATTTTTGCTTCACTTACAAAGAAATTCAAACTTTGTTTGTCTTTTCCCATCACGTGAAACATCTTTTCAAGTGGTTTTGATTTCAAATGGCCGTCCAAACTTCTCTCATTTGTACATGTGATGAACTACTTCAACTTCAACATAAACCGCTCCAGCTTCATGGGTCTTTGTTGCAACATGGGATAGAGTTGATATGTACAGGTATGCACAAGATATTTATTTATTTATTTATTTATTTATTTATTTATTTATTTATTTATTTATTTATTTGTGTACAATTACATTGCACAAGATATTTATTTATTTATTTACAAATAACTGAATAATTTGTTAATAAAGAATTATTCAGTTTTAAGTAAAATGTTTGGGGTTTAAAACAACACATTGCAATACAGTTAAGATAAGTACAGTTTTAATTTGTAAACGATCCAAAGATATAATGCTCATATGTAGCCTAGATCTCAAACTGACTGTCAGATTGCTACAAATGTCTCAATGCAAGAACAAAATATATGGGTAATGCTTTAAATTACATCCCGGAAAGCAAATTGAAAAAAAAAAATTACAGCGTAACTTTTGGTAATTATAGTGTAACTAAAGTACTTATGTGTAGGTATAAGGGAACAATATGTAATATCTGGGGAAATTAACAAACTATATATACTATAGTATTTTTAATTAAGGCAAGGCAAGGCAAGTTTATTTATAGCACATTTCATACACAGTGGCAATTCAAAATGCTTTACACAGAAATGGAATTAAAATATTTCCTGAGGAAAAAAACAAAACAAAAACATCTCTCCCCATTCTTCCACCTAGATGCCTTAACAAAATAATAAAATAAAAATAAAAAAGGATAATTAAAACAGTTATAATAAGAATTAAAATAAATAAAACATAATACAGGAATAAAAAATAAAATAAAATAAAAAAAAAGAGTAAAAAGATGCAGACGTTTTCCAGTGGAGTACAATAATGTAAAAAACCGCACGTCGTCTGTCGTAAGTGTTTTACAAAATTTGCTCATATGACAGGAAAATCTTTCCACTGCCTTTAGAATTAAAGGGATTGTTCACCCTGAAATGAAAATAAAGTCATCTTTTACTCACCCTGCTGTTGTTCCAATGCCCGATGTCCTTCTATCTTGTTCGGACCTCAAAAGGAGAAATTTTGAAAAACGACCTGCACACGCTCCTTAATATAATGGCAGTGAATGTCGACCATGCTAAAACTTTACAAAAAAGATACAGAAGTATCATGTAATGATACAGTGAGATGCGCGCCATATATGGAAAGTGTTCAGGAGGCATACTATAAGGTTTTGTGGGACATCACGTGACTTCACTTCAGGATAAACATCGATACACTGACATTGCACTGCACTTTCTGTTCTCGTTGTTACGGTGTAACAACCTGTTATAAACCTGTTTGCACATTATACTCTTTATACATTTGTTAACCACATATTTATAAGTCTACAGTTTACTCACTGCACAGTTTACTTCACTTATTTTATTCCACTTTTATTTTTTTATTTTATTTTTTTTTTATATATATATATATATATATATATATATATATATATATATATATATATATATATATATATATATATATATATATATATATATATATATATATATATATATATATATATATATATATATATATATATATATATATATATATATATATATATATATATAATATATATATATATATAGTATTTTATTCTATTTCTATTATAATTTCACTGCACTGCTTGCGTGAATACAGTGTGCTTCGTTCTGAAACCTGTGCAACCTCTTTAATTAATCGTTTTGAGTTGGTTTCAGTGGTTTCGTGTGTACGCGGATATTTCTTGAGACAAAGGGAAAAAAAGATTGGATAGGGAAAGCTCTGGACGTGTGGCCGTGGCCTAAGCTATATCTTGATTTTGTTTTCTGTTTAATTGACAGTTGTTTTGCCAATGCAATGACATAGCATTTCAATCTTTTGTTTGTATAAATCAAGTATAACCTTTACAAGTTGATTGGCGAGAAGCATCAACCCACTCCTGTATGTCCTTTACATAATCAGACGATGATCTCTTCTCAGTGCAGTGAGCTGTAAAGTCACAAGATGCGTAATTAAAAAATAGATGTTGGTAACACGTTGGTAAGAAGATGCTGTGCTGTAGCAAAGCATTGCAGGCTCGTCAAAACAGAATGTAGCTTTTAGTCGCTCTACACCGCTACTCGCTGGAAAAAGTAGTTTGCTACTGGAAAAGCTACACTGTTTTAAAGGCAACTGAGGTACTGTTAAGTTGCTGAAAAATGTAGTTTAACGTTTCTAATGTAGAAAAAAGTTAGTAACATCGCTACTTGTAGTTAGCTACTCCCCAACACAGACAGTCTATTAATACTCTGAGTGTTAGTTGACATTTAGGTACAACATTACTTAGTCAACAGAATGTCTAAAGGGGACCATCAAAATAAAGTGTTACCAATAAGTATTCATATTATGTGCATTATTTATGCCTAACAAATCAGACATCTGGATGTCTTCCTTATCACTAGGCTGGTTATGACACCATCGACTCAAGTCACCATTTCTCAATTACTGGATCACTCCAGAATGACATCACAAGCCTACCATACAGCAGCAATGTCAATGTGTCAGGCAGATGGGCCTTCAGAACAGATCATGGAACACGTGGCTGTCGATTTAATGGTAAAGCTGCTTCCTGATTGCTTTCTATTTGCTATTTGCAGTAAGCCTATAAATGACCTATTCAAATGTGATTATACCATGTTAGTGAGCCTTCCAGGTCAAGCCTTCCAGCAATTACACAAATTATTTGTGGTGTTTATATCCATAAACTCTTTGTAATAGGTTTTCCAGTGCAGCTGGGAGACTCCTTCTGGAATGATGCCACCTGTCAGCAGAGATGCACCTGTACCAGAAGTGGCCTCCAGTGCAGATTTGAGCCCTGTACTTATTCCCAAGCTTGTCGTCAGCAGCTTTCCAATACTCTTGTCAGAACATTCAGAGGCAAACATGCACCATCTCTGGTGATCCTCACTACTACACCTTTGACAATCAGATATTTCACTTTCAAGGAACCTGCACGTATGTTCTGTCTGAGGTTAGTAATGCCTCTATGGCTTTCCATTTATAGAACATATTTTATAAAATTGGGAATCCTTTACTGATTCTGAATTTTTGTCATTGTTCAGGCTTGTGGAAATGGTTTGCCATACTATCGCATTGAGGGGCAAAATGAGCATCGGGGAGTACACGTGTGTCATGGACTCGGATGGTCAGAGTTTTGTCTATAATGAAGAAATTGAATTGGTCAAAGATCACAATCATGAGGCAAAGGTAATTATCACTGTATTGCTGTAATGTTGATTTCAGTTCAGCCATCCATCCATATTCCAAATGTTTTTGGTTTTTGTCAACATTGGCAAGGTTAACGGGACTTTTCGAGCAACACCATTAACCTCCACAATGGCTCCATCCAAGTCTATCAGTCAGGTTTTTCCTGGCCATCAGCACAGACTTTGGTCTCCTAGTGACCTATGATGCATACAGCTATGTCACCATCTCTGTACCATATGACTACCAGAATGCCACATGTGGTCTGTGGGAACTATAACCTACATCCTGAAGATGACTTCCGTTCAGTCTCCGGAGAGATCTTGAGCTCGGATGTTGACTTTGCCAACTCTTGGAAGGTAGAGGGGGACACAGATCCTGAATGCCATGATGTCAGGTGCACAGGTCTCGCTTGTGCAGTTTGTACCAACAGTGAAATGAGCCTTTACAGTGACACGAACCACTGTGGAATCCTAGGAGATGTTTCGGGGCCTTTTGCTTCTTGCCACTCTGTGTTTTCACCACAGACTTACATAGAGAACTGCATCTATGATCTTTGCTTAGGAGGAGGGTACCAGCCTATTCTGTGCCAGGCTCTCAGTGTGTATTCTGCTCAATGCCAACAACAGGGTGTACAACTTGGACAGTGGAGACAACCAGGCTTTTGTGGTAAGTGCGTTATTATGTCTTTATTAGAAGTAAATTTGGCATTCAACTTAATGTAACTTAAATATTTGTGCAAGGTGAAAGACCCAGAGTTTGATGCGTTTTCTTATTTCTGCACTCCATTTCCAGAAATTATATGCCCTGATAGTCACAGTCATTTTGAGTCCAACGGAACAAGCTGCCCTGCAACTTGTAGCAACCCATCTGCCCCAATAAACTGTCCTTGCCAAACCAAGAGAGCTGTATTTGTAATGATGGGTGCGTCCTCAGTGCTGGGCAATGTGTGCCTCAAGTTAACTGTGGCTGCACATTTGAGGGCTTCTATTACTCTGAGGGACAGTCAATGAGTGTTGGACGAGGACTGTGGGAGACAATGTGTTTGCAGTAGCAGGTCAATGGTCTGTTATCAGCACCAGTGTGGTCCAGCAGAGGGTGTGTGGACTCAATAATGGTGTGAGGGGCTGCAGACCCATCAGTTATGCTACCTGTTTGGTTGAAGGCCTGGGTTTCTACCACACCTTTGATGGACAAACTTTCCAGATACCCAGGAGCTTGTGGACTTACCCTTGCACGAGTAATGGGGCCATCCCAACTGCCATACTTTGTTTTGACAGTGGAGAAAGTACCCAGAGGCCCTCAAGACTTTTCCAGGTTTCTAAATTTTGAGACTGGAGGAACTCATGTTTCCATTGAATTGGGAGAAGGTAGCAATGTACAGGTTAGCTAAAAAAATATTAGCTTTTCATTTATTTGGAGCAGTTTAACTATATTATTTCAAACTCATATACTAGATGAATTAACTTTTATATTCTCCTCAGGTGGATGGACAGATGGTTGGCCTTCCCATCAGTATTGGTTCCAGTCAGATCCGCCTCTATCACAGTAGTGTGAGGGGTTTTGTTTTAGAGACAAACTTTGGAGTGACTGTTAGAGCTGACTGGCCACACATTGTCCGAATCACGGCTCCAACCACATACAATGGTACACTTGGAGGTCTATGTGGGAACTTGAATGGAAACATTAATGATGAATTCCACAGCCCAGATGGTGTCCTGCTGGACGATTCCCGGCAATTTGCAGATAGCTGGCGTGATGGATCTCTGTCAGCCTACTGTGAGGACCCAGCTGACATTTGGGAACCAGGACTTTATCAGAACAGGAGCGAGTTCAGAGAGATCTGCAACATCATGGCAATGAATGATGGACCATTTGCTGAGTGCAGCAGAACACTAGACCCTAGGCAGTGGATTGAAGAGTGCATTCAAATGCTAGAGCAGACAGGGGGTGCCAGGGAGGCTCTATGTGAAGCCCTGCGAGGGTACACACTGCACTGCCAACACAATGGTATTACAGTTGGAGAGTGGAGGAGTATCACCCACTGTGGTTAGTATCTTGTAAGGTGATAAGATTTTAGAATTAACCATAAATCTTCAAAATTCTGATCATTAATTGCTTTTTCCATCCTGTTTTGTCTTAATTATTCCAGATCCCAACTGTCCAGCAAATACTCATTTTGAGCTGTGTGGCACATCCTGTCCTGCTTCATGCCCTAGTCTCTCATTTCCATTCCAGTGTGCTCTGCCATGCCAGGGGGGATGCCAGTGCAATGATGGACTAGTGCTGGATGGAGATCGCTGTGTTCCCCCCACTGGTTGCGGCTGCCACTATCATGGCCGTTATCGGCAGCCTGGAGAGCAGTTCTGGCATGGTGAAGAGTGCCAGTTCTGTGTGTCTGTGATGGAATCACTGGAAATGTACGTTGCACATCATCATCTTGCAGTGAACAGAAATCTGCCGTGTGGTAGATGGGGAGTATGGCTGTCATCCTCGTCCACATGGTAACTGTTATGCTTCTGGAGATCCCCACTATATCTCCTTTGATAGAACCTACTTTGACTTTCAAGGCACATGCCGATATGTTCTGGCCACAGTATGCAATGATACTGAGTGGACTTCCACACTTCAAGGTGGAAGCAAGAAATGAAGCATGGAATGGATGGCCTGTGTCAATAACTGTTGAAGTATTTGTCAATGTCTCTGGGCACCTTGTGCACATGTCACATGATATGAACAGTTACTCTGCTGTTAAGGTAAGCAAGTCTCACTCGCTGTGATTTGCCATTGAGTATATGTGATATGAAAAATTTGGCAGTAATTATTGATATGATTGTTTCATATAAACAAGTGCTATTTTTCTTCAATTAGGTTGATGATGAGACCAGAAACCTCCCTGTCTATCTTGACTCTGGTCGGGTATCTGTCTACTCCACAGGACAGTTTGTCTATGTCTCGACTGACTTTGGTTTCAGTGTCAGTTATGGTGGCTCCTGGGAGGTAAACATTGTTGTGCCAGCCAGCTACAGTGGAGTTACATGTGGCATCTGTGGCAACTTTAACGGCCGTATGGACGATGACTTCCTCACTCCTTCAGGTGCTCTGTCCCCTTCAGCAGATCAGTTTGGTGCAGAATGGATGGTTGAGGAGGACTTGTCGTGCAGTAATGACCATGGGGATGGTTCTGGCCATTGCCAAGATGAGAGCTCAACTCTGATCTCACAAGCCTTGTGTGATATCATCAGAAACAACCAGGGTCCCTTTAGCTTCTGCCATGGTTCTGTAGATCACACGCCTACTTTGATAACTGTGTGTTTGATGTGTGCATTTCTGGGAATCATAATGATGTATTGTGTCGGTCTGTCCAATCTATGTGAGTGCTTGTCAATCTGTCAATGCCATGGTCTACTCCTGGAGAGAACTTGCATCCTGTGGTAAGTGACTGGCGGTTTAGCTGATATATTTAAAAATACCAACTACCGATTATTATTATTATTATTTTTAATTTTTTTTTTTTTCCATATTGAATTTTCCTTTTATCTCAAAGATTAAATATTGCATTTTACAAATAGATTTTGTTGTTGCATTTCCAGTAATGGACTGCTCCTCAAACAGTCATTATGAGGTGTGTGGCACAGACTGTGGTCACATCGTGCGCCAGCAGCATCGATGCTAGTTGTGAACACACATGCTCAGAAGGTTGTTTCTGTGATGAGGATTTGTGAGTGGAGGACTCTGTGTACCAGTGGAACAATGTGGCTGCTTGTATGATGGATTCTACTATCATGTGAGGATTAAAACATGCTATGTTAAGCCTTATTATATATGGTAGTGGATAAGGGAAGCATAGTCTTAGCATATTATGGCAACATACATGATCTCAAACACTTACCAAAAACTGTGGTGGTGCCATGGTATAAAGATGGTATCATCCTAACTCATTCATTTACATGGTACTCCTAAAAACACATACTTACTGATGTTATGTTACAGAAATGTAAAGTTTGTTGTCATTGTTGATTTTGTAGATTGGTGAACAGTTCTGGGATTCAACATGTTCCCAACACTGTCAGTGTTTTGCTCCGAATGATCTGCGCTGCACTGCATCTTTCTGCCCAGCGGCCATGGAGTGTGTGGTCAGAAATGGACGTCGTGACTGCTACAGTCAATGTCCCACGTGCACAGTCTGGGCGACCCCACTACATCACCTTTGATGGGGCTGTGGCCCACTTTCAGGTATGAACTGTTTTTGCAGACAACATAACTGTTGTTTTGTGTCCCGGTATTAGAGGATAAATTACTTAACAGTCAAGTATATTCAAAGGAGGGTTATTAGTGTTAGAATAAAGCAAGGTTGGATTCCAAATGTTTTTTGTTTTGTTTTGTTTTTTCATTAAAAAAAAAGAAAATATTCATATATTTAAGTAAGTGTGGCAGGGGCAGTGAAGGGCAATAATTAACACTAATGTACAACTAGGGGAAATTTATACCCAATATATAGGGCACACAGGTTAGATTACCACTAAACACAAGAGATGTGGATATAAATACAAAAATGTCTTTATTTCACAATAATAATAATTAAAATGTAGAAAACTGTTGACCAGACAAGGAAAGAAAAGGCTTTCAGGCTGAGGCTTACCAGTAGGGTGGCTAGCTGAACAGTAAGTATCATAAGACACACCACTCACCCAAATATATCCCGCACACCACTCACCACACGAACACACTAAGAGAGGAAAACGCAGCTGTCAATGGCAAAACACTCTGTGAGGAAACACCACCACCAAGGGCAAAGACAGCTAAGCTTCCCTCACTGGGAGACTTCAGCTTCTGAAACAAAAGAAAAATAAATGTAAAATGTACAATGAAGCAAATATATTCAAGTCCACAACTTGCATTAGAATAAGTTCAAACCATGAAGGAGGACAACAATGGGTAAACTACTGGCCACAGGGTCAGACAGATGTACAGATGCTCAACTGGGTTCACACCACAGGGCTCATGAACCTAGACATATCATGGAGCAGCAAGATGTTAAAAAAATATAGCAAAACAAGGAAAAAATGAAACCAACAATACAAATGAAAACAGCAAATAATCATGTTTCAAATGAAATCACATAGAACAAAAATATTTAGTTAAGAACAAAAACTTACTTGGCCGGAAAGGACTTCACCAAATACTCAAAACAAAACAAAAAGACACTTGATCTTCCCAGTGCGAGATATCACTCGACTTTTCGACGCCGCCCCTAGGAAGAGCACAGATCAAAAAGAAACCAAAATAACAAACACGCTGCTGGTGGTAATGTAACAGGTGGGGCTAGCGCGCACCGTTAGTGGCACATCTCACATTAGTCAATGGCCCAGACTAGCCACCCTCCACCTAGACCACCAGCATGAGCGTAAAGCAAAGCAAAAACAAACAAAATAAAAAAGTAATGGCGAAATGGTCACACAGACGTAAAAATAGCAGCAGAACAAACTTTGTCTAAGGAGCATTTGCCTGCAGTCCACAGCAACGAAGTGCTCACGAGCAGTTGCCCGCTAAAATAGACAAAAGTTAACAAAAATCAGTAAAAAAAAAAAAAAAAAAAAAAAAACACCAACCCCATAATACTCAGGGACTACATATACATACCCAGAGGTAGATAAGCTAAACTCACAGTTTCAGTTACTCACAGCTTTCTGTAAAAGAAGTTGAACTGCAAACATGCAGGCGTTCCAGAATACGCACCCAAGCACACACAAACAAGCGATTGAGCGATGCGCACCCAGGTGGCATTACTCCCTTAAATACGCCAGGGCGGCGACCAATAGACTGTCACACCCCTCATTCATTGACAACCGGGATTAATAGAGAGGCGGGACCTAAACTTCCCTACTACATATGAAAGATATTTCTGGGTGAGAGAGTTTGCAGCTATGAATTGGGTGAAAGCAATAATGAAGATATGTGTTGTCAATCCTACCAGGAACGTGTTCGTATGAGATTGCCCAGACCTGCGGTAATGTTACAGACAGTGATCTGGAGTTCCGTGTGGTGGCCACCAACAGGCACCGGGGGAACATGGTGGTGTCATTTGTGTCTGCAGTGGATGTTTGGTTGTCTCACCATGGACAACAGACAAACATCACTATTGAGGCAGAACAGGAAAGTTAAAGTAAGTTACACTTCAAAATAACATCAATATAAATAATCTTCTATTACTTTCTCTCTTTTCTTATGTTGAAATGTTCTAATTCCCCTCCAGGTTGATGGAAATGCTGTTGACACACCAGCTTATCAAATCAGTGATCTTGTAGAGGTACATGAGAGGAGCAAGGATTTGTGTTCTAAATGCATTCAATGAATTCATTGTCCATTTGCAGATGAGCATAGCAACCTTCTAGTCAGAGTGAGTGAGAGATTCTATGGATCTCTATGTGGAATGTGTGGGAATTTCAATGGTAATCACTGTGGATGACAAAGTTCTGCTCAGTGGAGAACTCGCATCTGATGACAATTCCTTTGGCCACAGCTGGATATCAGACACCAGCATTCCAGGGTAAGAACCACAAGACGGTTTTAGCAGTGATTCCAGCAATGTGTTTTTTACCTGGTGGGTTGTGATCTTAAAATGTGTTTGTTCAAGCGCAATTCGGATGAAGTGGTGGACAGGAAACTCACTGCATAAAGGAAAACAGTAGGGCATGGCACTATCAATGTTCTTCCTTGTGTCGGGTGGGTTTCTCTGGGTGCTCTGGACATAAAAGCAATGTAAATCCATTGATGCCTATATTGCCTGTATAGTAAGCGAGTGCAGCGCTGAGTTGAAATGGAGTGAGTTATTCAGCTGCTAAGGGTTATGTATCCGTGAAACTGGAATGAGAATGGACAGTTCTCCAATGGCGACCTAAACCAAAATAGAAAGAGAGATTGGCTTCCAAACATTGATCTCATGCTAATGTTCAATGTTACCACTTTTTTGTTTAGTTTTAGTGTTTTTTTTAGCCAACATTCAGTGTCCAATGTAAAATCTCTCCTGAAAATCTTTGCTTCAAAACAAGTGGAGAAGCACTGCTTTAGTTTAAAAATACACATGAATAGCAAATAATGTTTGTGGTCCACCTGTAAACTCTCTTTCTTTATCCAATAGTATAAGCATATAACTGACCTGAAGTTTCCTTGTATTCTTCTTAGCCTGCGGTGCAGAGACCAGACCGGTAATGCTGATGAGTGTCCATCGAGGCAGAAGTAATTCTGATCTCTGTAGTATTATTACCAATACTACTGGCCCCTTCCAGAACTGCCATCTTCATGTTGGACCCTGCACCTGGCCACTACTCTTGTGTGTGCTGATCTGTGTCTCTGCACACACATGCAAATGGCATGCTATGTTCAGCTGTTGAGGCCTATGAGACCGCTTGTGCCATCTTGGAGATACAGATCCCAGAATGGCGCCAGGTCTCTGCGTGTGTAGTAAGTCAAAATCATATTTCAGCACAGATTATTTTGTGATTTTTGTCACCAGTGTTACTAAAAATGTAGGTAGCTAAACTAACCTGAAACTAACCTTTAGAGAAAAAGCAGAATTGGGGTAGCAGGGTCCTCTGTTGTAACTGTTACTGTTTATAGCGAGAAACTGATTCCAAATGATTCAGTGGATGAATGAGCTGTCTGAATGATTCACAATCATGAACTGATTTTGAGTTGACCGTTAACTGATTTTTCTAAACTGATGAAAAGAATGACAATTTAAAAACATGATTAATTTGCAAATTGACACTTCAAGCTCCTAATAGACTATGATTTTAATAGCTATGCGTTTATATAGCAGCGCTACCATTGCTTTATTTTCAGCAATGCTTCATGCTCAACACTGCCTGTCACAATGATCCAGCAGTACGACATTATGGGTGTAGATTACTCCACTTTTATAAAGTGTAAATTCGTCCCCGCTCACGACAAGTTGAGGTTATCATTTATATGTATAAATTCAGATTTAAAATTTAAAAATGACAGTCTATCTATATAAGCTACTTTTGAGTTTCCATGGTAATCAGTCACTGCTGTCACAGGTGTCACAGGGTCATACAGCAGACACGCCCATGTGCACACGCAGGTGCCAGGCATGCATGTACAGGTCCATTATTTTCATACATAAAGGTTGTGATAAGTTCAAAACTGCAAAAAAACTCTTCACCTCTTTTTTATGAAATGTCAAGCACTGTAAGTTGGCATGTGGGATCCGAATAATTGTGTTGCATAATGATGAATATATTTCTCTTTGTTGAATAATTAGCCAGTATTGCTGGGGATAGAAAATATTCTGCTACCCGGGCACAAACCTGCACTTATTTCCAATGTATTTGCTTCATAACTTCTTTTATTTTCACAGATATGTTAGTTAAAAAGCCTTCAAATTAGAATAAAGATGCCGTTTTTTTTTTTTGTTGTTTTTTAGTGCTTTGTTGTGTGTTACTAGTATCTCTCAGTTCACAGATAGATGTGTTGTTTATATATAAGAATGTCTATAGAATTGATGAAATGACCCATTCAATTTCCACTAGAAAAATAGTTTAGTACCTTGAGGAATACAGAGCAATAATCATTCAGGGCCCAGCATGTTAAGCTCTGGCTCTGTTAACATGACTCAGTGTGTCTTAGTGTTTGTATTTCATCCATCTGTGCTTTTCTCTTAGATGCTAGAGATCGCTGTTCTGAGCTCGGCTGCTCTGAGGATGAATGGTAGGGAAGAAACATTCTGTTTATGGCTGTTTGTGTAACAAATGACCATCCCAGACCACAATCTGACTCATTTGGTTGGTATCAAAAATGTTTTTAAAAATGAAATATTATTTTCTCTGTCATTAATTGACTTTTTATTTTTAAATAATTTTGATAAAAAATTCACTGTTTTTCTCTGTCTTCAGATTTCTCCGAAACCTGTGGAAAGCGCTCTGGCTCCATGTCTGTGTGTCCCGCTGTCATTTCTTTGAGGGCTGGTTTTCCAGCTGATCTCTTGCACCTCAATGATCCCAGCTGCAAAGGAACGGTCCGGAATGGCAGAGTGGAATTTCCATTTTGATAATGATGAACACATCTGTGGTACAAATCTTGTGGTAGGGTTTAACTATGTATAATCTAATACAACATCCATATATTTGTACATAGTTTGATATAACCACGTGGGAATCTCTATGAGACATTGGAAAGTCTGTGGAGGAAGATCTGTAAGGGTGCACTGCTATGCTGTGAACATGTAACAAAATAAAGGGCCCACACAGACCTCCCATAGATCAAAGTCTCAGAGATTCCAGAGAGGAAAGGGTACAACACCATGCCACAAAAGACACTGGAACTTCTCCACCATTATTATAGCAGCCCACCATTATTTCACTTGGCTGATACAGCGCTTTGGGCTTTGTAGTTTTAATATGTCTAATATTGATTAACTAAAAAAAATAAAAATAAAAATTCTGACTAGTGCCAATAGCTCCACCTTATTGACAGAGGCACTGCGCCACCAAAGTCTGATTGACAAAAGAAGTACATCTGAAAACAAGAGCAGTGGTGTGAGAGTAAGGCAGCTGGCGTTAGCTTGAAATAGCGACTGACCCGAGTTTGAACTGTCAGCCTTTTCCAAGCTCATTTCTTTCCTTTTTCCCAATAGCATATCAGCTCAGAGAGGTGTTTATTTTTAATTAAGATAAATCTGAAAAATGGGATAAGAAGTGCCCAACAGGTATTTCATAGGAATATGTTATTTAACAGGCATTGGTTTGGTCTATAATTGAAACTGGATGTGTTGTCCTAGCATTGATCAGACATGCTCGACACTTGGCCACGACTGCGCGCGACTCATATTACCACACTGGAAAACCATAACCCCTTCCTGGACTCCTTCATGGAGACCTTTACTGATCAGCAGGTTCAGTATGGTAGGGGTTAAGTGTAAGGCGCAGAGTGGGCTGTAGGGACAAGGACAAGTAATGTCCTAATAAAGTAGCATCCAGTATTTATGATCATCGCAGTCTGTCTGATAATATTGGCTACGTCTGTAACCCCCTCCACGTTCAAACCGCCTGCTCAAGCAGAGCTCAGGCCAGTCCGCTGGCAAAGAGAGTTGGGCGGCTCTTTCTGCAGGAGAGACTGAAGGCTGCAAACTCTGGCGTCGATCGCTAGAGCGTCTCTGAAATCAGAGGTAAGGTTACTCGCACAGCAACTGCTAGCTGGCCTCCGTTACACTACAGTATGCTAAGGTGCAAATATTATCTGCCACTATTGCATTAAGTATAAACAGCTACTTTTAATAGTAGTAGTAGTAACTACTGGTAACACTTACTTTAGAATAATGGTCATTAGTTAACATTAGTTAATGTATTAACTAACATGAACTAACCATGAGCAGTTCATTTGTTACTGTATTTGTTTGTTCTACCATCTTTGTTAACGTTAGTTAATAAAATACAGCTGTTCATGGTTTTTGTTCATATTGGATTCACAGATGCATTAACTAATGTTAACTAAGATAACTATTGAAATTAACATTAACAAAGATAAATACATGGCACTTTATAAGTGCAGGTCATTATTATTATTAGTTTCATGTTAGCTAATGTAATTAACTAATGACCATTATTATATGTGTAAATACTAACTTTTACTTAGAACAAATAAAATGCTGCTATAGTGTAAAAAGCTGCTGTCATTTTTTTAAAACTTTTTTAAGTGCTAAAAAACTAGAATTACCTAAATGTTATATCTATTGTCCTGAGGCTAGCAGCACCCACTTCATCTATGATAACTTTATTCTGAGGACACCGAGGTCAGAGAGACCATCAGCAGAGAGAGAAAAATCCTGAAGCTTTTTTCTTTCAGCTGTACTTATCCTCCAAGCACAAACACTTTCCATGAATGTGGAGATCAACTTCCACTGGAGAGGGTGCATGAGTCAAATACAAATCTGGTTTCGCTTAGCATCTCATTTTTATTAAAGAGTTGTTCACCAAAAGAGAGAGCTATAGTGCGGATTGTCAGTGAATAATGTTGAGAAAGAATTATCAACATTTTGGGTGAACTGATCCTTTAAAAAAAATAAATGTGTAACCTGAATATACTCACCTAAAGGTATTAAGTTTGTTTAATTTCTCATTAATGCAATTATCTAATCAGCAATCACACCTTTAATTGCTTTAATGCATTTAGAGTGTAGTCTAGTCAAGACAATCTCTAACCCCCAAACTGAATGTCAGAATGGGAAAAGGTGATTTAAGCAAATTTGAG
>CM031950.1:37246711-37279847 GCA_018749465.1 Paracanthobrama guichenoti | reverse complement strand
ATCAGCCTACTCTTAGTAGGACCTCGCTGGCCGACCCAAGTATGGTTCTCTTGACATCACAACGCCTCAGAGACAGTTTTCTCCATGCAGGACCTCCTTGAGGAGTGGATCTAATGCCTCAGGCAGGGGGCATGGGGATTTTCCACCCTGGCTGGAGCTGTTGTGGAACCTCTGGGTCTGGCCCTTGGAGGGGGCCTGAGCACTTAAAGGATGGCTTGTCAAAGGGCGTCGCCGAGACCATACTCAGTTCCAGCAGGGTTCCTTCTATCAGAAACTGTACAACCTGAAGTGGAATGTCTTTTCCACTTCTGGTAGAGAACGGGAGGTGAACCCAGTTAACTGCCCTGTTGCGGCAGTACTGGAGTTTCTCTGCCGGTCAAACCTCATCCACTCTTAAGGTGTATGCATTTGGGGCTTTCCACTCGCCAGTAGATGATGGACCTTTAGGGGTGCATCATCTGGTTGTCTGGTTCCTCCGTGGGGCATGGAGGATGAGGTCCTGGCTCCGCCTCCAGGTCCCAACCTGGGACTTGGCAGTGGTACTTAAAGGGTTGGCTGAGGCCCTTTGAGCCACACTGAAGTCAGCTGAGGCAAAGATCCTGACCCATAAGATGGCTTTTCTCCTGGCCATCACTTCTGAGCAGAATGGGGTACCTCCAGGCCTGTGCAGCGCCCAACCTGCCTGGGAATTTTGCCCTGGCGGGGTGAAAGCCATCTTGTACCCTAGGCTGGGATTTGTGCCCAAGGTGCCATCCAGTGATGTGGTCAGTGATTCTTCAGGCATTCCATCCTCTGCCTCACATGACAGCAGAGGAAGCCAGACTTCACCTGCTCTGCCCAGTTAGGGAATTGAGGATCTACCTGGAGAGGTCTACACAGTGGAGAAAGCTCCGGACCAGCTGCTGGTATGTGTTTTGCTCACCCAAGAAAGGGCTGCTCTGCTACCAAGTGGACAATCAGTAATCAGATTGTCCAGGCTATAGCCATGGTTTTATCGAGTGCGCAACTTGCCTTCACTTCTATAGCCGTGGAGGGCTCATTCCACGAGGGTCATGTGACCTCCCTCGGCAGCCCTCCTTTCGGGTGGGGCACCCCACACACCTTCATCAGGTTTTATGGTCTGAATCTCACTGTGATGCTGCCTGGTGCCAGGGTGCTTGCATCCTGCGTGCCTGGAACCCAGATTTACACTAGGTCAGGCGTGATTTCCCCGATGTGGCATAGTGGGTATGCTAAAGTGTTGTTAGATGCAGTGCTTAGTTCCTCGAAAGGAACTCCCGGGTTATAACTATAACCCTTGTTTCCTGAGAAGGGAACGAGACACACTGCGCCTTGCCGCCACACCTCATCATGTGGGAGCGCCTGCTTCATCGCAGTTGTCTGGTACTATGTGCCACCGTCCTTTTGCCCAGTTTCTGGATATGCAGTCACATACTACGTACATGACGCAGCAATTTTTTTAGTAATTTTTTCAACTCAATAATTTTTTCTAGTATTTTAGACAGAAATGGAAGATTCGAAAATGGGCCTACTAATTCATTTGGATCTAGTTGTGGTTTCTAGTAATGAGAGTATTTAACAACTATAATCTTGAACTGTCTTCGACATGACCTGGTGACATAAAGATGAATTAATAATATTGAGAAGAGGCTCTTCTGCCACAGGTAACAACTCTTTTAGTAGTTTAGTTGGTACTGGTTCTAATAAACTATATTATTGGTTTAGAAGCAATCTTAGGGAACCAAGGTTATGTTAGTAACTGAGTACGCCCCTTTCGATACTTCACTCATATTGCGACTAGAATTCTTTGGGGAACCCAGTACAATCATGCCGCGCTGTGGCTGCCTAATCAAATGCACTCCGGGACATGCATTGGAGTCACAATGGAATATAATGAGATGAGTTCACAGAGGTCTGCAAATCTGGTGAAAGTGGATGGTGAGGACCAGCCAGCTGCAGCAAAGAAATACCGCCAATGTGCACACCCACTGACCATGCCAAGATGAGGCCATGCCTCTGATTATTTTTACATGCCTGTGCTCTTTTCTCCTTTGCTCCTAGTTTCCACATTCTGTGCCTTGCATTTCCAAAAGTTGCTGCTTCATGCAAATCAGGACGGGTCTTAGCATCACCATCGGGTCCACTAGTTCTAGATTGACAGCTCATCCTCAGCCAATCAATCGAAGAGGGAAGTTGACGGCCACTCTAATCAGTTCAGCCTGCCGCTGTTGAGCAAAAATCTAATGTGCAACTTTTTGGAAACAAAAGCACAGAATGTGGGAAACAAGAGCAAAGGAGAAAAAGAGCACATGCATACAAAAAGCTAAAATAAGAACAGAAAACATGATTTTGTATGCGTATTCAGATAATTTGCGAATTCGCGTGATTCAGTTTTGAACAATATAATTTTAAACTTGTTTAAAAGTTTGATTCACGCTTATTATTTTAATTCATGACTGTGTTGTTTGTGATTCTGGTTAAATTTGGCAGCTGATTTTCCAGTTTTTGTGCATTATATTTTCACGTTGTTTTAAAATTTTGATTCACGCTTATTATTTTTTGATGCATGACTGCAATACATTAGGCAGGAATCTGATCCCATAGAAAGGTCCTATAACGGGAATGGGATGAGGCGGGATTTAGCTGTCTTGATTCCTTCAAGAAACTAACAACTAAAGAAGTTTCTGCCCACGGACTGGTCGGCTATCAGTGTGAAATGATATAGCCACCACATACACTTTAAACATGGAGGGCCGGTGCAACCACATGTCCAACAGCTCTTGAAGGAAGTATTTTTTGTGATTTATTTCGCTGCTACTTACTTACTGTACCACTTACACTATATTGAGACTTTCTCTGTGATTCACAGTTTTAAATCCATATTATTTGTTCTGTCATTGATGGGAAAATCTGTTTGCTTATAGCAGTACTCTCTGTGACCGTATGAGTTTTGCATGGTGGCGCAAATGGTAAAAGCGCAGTGCACTTGTATGGCAGTGACTAGTGTTCAAATCCAGTCCATACTGGTTCCTACATTCAGTGTACATATCTGTTCCTATTAGCTCACCATGTTCACCTGGATAAGAAAGTTACTAGCATTCTGGGGTGTTGTCTATAAAATGTCAGCAAAAGGCAAATTCTTAGAAAACCGTGTGCTGTTACTTACAAACCCGATTCAAAAGTTGGGACACTGTACAAATTCAGAATAAAAACAGAATGCAATGATGTGGGAAGTTTCAAATTTCAATATTTTATTCAATAATACAACGTGAGATGACATATCAAATGTTTAAACTGAGAAAATGTATCATTTTAAGCGGAAAAAATAAGTTGATTTTAAATTTCATGGCATCAACACATCTCAAAAAAGTTTGGACAAAGCCATGTTTCCACTGTGTGGCATCCCCTCTTCTTTTTATAACAGTCTGCAAACGTCTGGGGACTGAAGAGACAAGTTGCTCAAGTTTAGAATAGGAATGTTGTCCCATTCTTGTCTAATACAGGCTTCTAGTTGCTCAACTGTCTTAGGTCTTCTTTTGTCGCATCTTCCTCTTTATGATGCATCAAATGTTTTCTATGGTGAAAGATCTGGACTGCAGGCTGGCCATTTCAGTGCCCCGGATCCTCTCCTACGCAGCCATGATGTTGTAATTGATGCAGTATGTGGTCTGGCATTGTCATGTTGGAAAATGCAAGGTCTTCCCCTGAAAGAGACGACGCCTGGATGGGGAGCTTATGTTGTTCTAGAACTTGGATATACCTTTCAGCATTGATGGTGCCTTTCCAGATGTGTAAGCTGCCCATGCCACACGCACTCATGAACCCCATCCCATCAGAGATGCAGGCTTCTGAACTGGAGCGCTGAGAACAACTTGGGTTGTCTCTGTCCTCTTTTAGTCCGGATGACATGGCGCCCCAGTTTTCCAAAAAGAACTTCAAATTTTGATTAAGTCTGACCACAGAACAGTTTACCACTTTGCCACAGTCCATTTTAAATGAGCCTTGGCCCAGAGAAAACGCTCCGCGCTTCTGGATCATGTTTAGATATGGCTTTTTTGACCTATAGGTTTTAGCCGACAACGGCGAATGGCACGGGTGGATTGTGTTCACCGACAATGTTTTCTGGAAGTATTCCTGAGCCCATGTTGTGATTTCCATTACAGTAGCATTCCTGTATGTGATGCAGTGCCGTCTAAGGGCCCGAAGATCACGGGCATCCAGTATGGTTTTCCGCCTTGACCCCACGCACAGAGATTGTTCCAGATTCTCTGAATCTTTGATGATATTATGCACTGTAGATGATGATAACTTCAAACTCTTTGCAATGTTTCTCTGAGAAACTCCTTTCTGATATTCTCTCAGTATTTTTGGCCACAGCATTGGGGGGGAATTGGTGATCCTCTGCCCATCTTGACTTCTGAGAGACACTGCCACTCTGAGAGGCTCTTTTTATACCCAATCATGCTGCCACTGACCTAATAAGTTGCAAATTGTCCTCCAGCTGTTCCTTTATATGTACATTTAACTTTTCCAGCCTCTTATTGCTACCTGTCCCAACTTTTTGGAATGTGTAGCTCTCATGAAATCCAAAATGAGCCAATTTTTTGGCATGACATTTCAAAAATGTCTCACTTTTCAACATTTGATATATTATCTACACTCACCTTAAGGATTATTAGAACACCTGTTAAATTTCTCATTAATTCAATTATCTAATCAACCAATCATGGCAATTGCTTCAATGCATTTAGGGGTGTGGTTCTGGTCAAGACAATCTCCTGAACTCCAAACTGAATGTCAGAATGGGAAAAGAAAGGTGATTTAAGCAATTTTGAGCGTGGCATGGTTGTTGGTGCCAGACGGGCCGGTCTGAGTATCTCCACAATCTGCTCAGTTACTGGGATTTTCACGCACAACCATTTCTAGGGCTTACAAAGAATGGTGTGAAAAGGGAAAAACATCCAGTATGCGGCAGTCCTGTGGGCGAAAATGCCTTGCTGATGCTAGAGGTCAGAGGAGAATGGGCCAACTGATTCAAGCTGATAGAAGAGCAACTTTTGACTGAAATAACCACTCATTACAACCGAGGTATGCAGCAAAGCATTTGTGAAGCCACAACACGCACAACCTTGAGGAGGATGGGCTACAACAGCAGAAGACCCCACCGGTACCACTCATCTCCACTACAAAAGGAAAAAGAGGCTACAATTTGCACAAGCTCACCAAAATTGTGCAGTTGAAGACTGGAAAATAAGTTGCCTGGTCTGATGAGTCTCAATTTCTGTTGAGACATTCAGATGGTAGAGTCAGAATTTGGTGTAAACAGAATGAGAACATGGATCCATCATGCCTTGTTACCACTGTGCAGGCTGGTGGTGGTGGTGTAATGGTGTGGGGGATGTTTTCTTGGCACACTTTAGGCCCCTTCGTGCCAATTGGGCATCGTTTAAATGCCACAGCCTACCTGAGCATTGTTTCTGACCATGTCCATCCCTTTATGACCCCCGTGTACCCATTCTCTGATGGCTACTTCCAGCAGGATAATGCACCATGTCACAAAGCTTGAATCATTTCAAATTGGTTTCTTGAACACAACAATGAGTTCACTGTACTAAAATGGCCCCCACAGTCACCAGATCTCAACCCAATAGAGCATCTTTGGGATGTGGTGGAATGGGAGCTTCGTGCCCTGGATGTACATCCCACAAATCTCCATCAACTGCAAGATGCTATCCTATCAATATGGGCCTACATTTCTAAAGAATGCTTTCAGCACCTTGTTGAATCAATGCCACGCAGAATTAAGGAGTTCTGAAGGCAAAGGGGGTCAAACACAGTATTAGTATGGTGTTCTAATAATCCTTTAGGTGAGTGTATATTCTATTAGAATTAGTAAACGTCGCATGATTTAGCCTACTAATTTTACTGCATGTCATGCGCCGGGCTCCGTGAGAATAAGGTGGATAAGCAGGAAGATAAGATGGTAATGATGAACAGGTGAAATGAGTAACTGGTGGAATGATCTATGATGGACAACAGAACAGTAACACCTGACTTCACCTGCTGGTCAGAGCAGGAACAGCAGGACCTGAAAACCAACAAGAGAGAAAGAGAGAGACTGAAATAGAGATTACAGTATAATGAAAAGGATATTATAATAGGAAATGTCATATATTACAAATATATTGGAAATAAAGAGCTACAGGAAAGCTCAAACAATAAAAGAACAAGTGTAATGCACTAAAGAAGGCAGTTTGCAGTAGTCTAGAAATCTAGACGCACTCCAGCGGCAGCTAATATAATCTGCAGCCAGGGCATCTAGCAACTCTCCGTTGGCTTGCGAGCTGAAAAAAACAAACTCTAGTCAGGCCAGTTACGCCGTGGTATAGAGTCGGTGGGTGGCCTTAACATAATGACAGCAGAGAGTTGCGGGCGGTTCCGCAGTGCTACTTGAAAACAAAGAAGCTGGGCTGAACAGCGGTCTTCAAATCGGCTTTGGCATAACTCTGAAGACTTGAGAGAAGCTTTTTTTGAGAAAAGAACAAAGAACGGCACTGAAGTCATTCTTAAAAAAGAAAGATGTGTTTCGGAGTTTTGCCGACTGGATACGGCAAAGGTTTGATCTATCAGCTAGCTCCGCTTCACCTTCTTCGTTGCTCTGGTTGGTTGTAGCGCTATCCTATTGTGTGTGCAGAGGGAATCTGAAAGACAACCATTTATCCCGCCCCTTCCTCGGATTGAGCCCTGCCAATGATGTATTCCCAGACCCAACATCTTGATGTGGGTCTGGCTTGTCAGGCTAAGTTTGCAGTCTAGATAGGAAAAGCATGAAATATATGATTTTACAAACTCTTATTTGTCTTATTAATTTGTTTATTTTAAGTTTCATGTTTAATTGTTTATACAGTACAGCACACTCTTTAATCATCTGAGGATGATCTTTGTTCTCTTTTTGTTTTTGTTTCAATGGGGAAATTATTTTGCTTAAATATTTGAATTTCACATTTATCAAAGTTTAAAAAAACAAGAATAAAATTGTAATTTCTATTTGATGAAAACAAATGTGGTGAAAACAAATCTAGAAATCACCAATTGAGATCTATGATCAATTCTTTTTAAATTAGTGAAAGAGGGGTATAAAGGATACACTTGATGTAGGTAATACAATCTTAAGATCATAATGTAGTAATTTTTACATAAGAAATTTGTTACAATTTGAACTCACCAAAAACATGTCATGTTTTTCATTATTGTAAAAGTAAAAAAAATGCATTCCCTTACAGTTCAATTTAAAAATCTAAATCCTGTCTTAAAGGATTAGTTCACTTCAAAATAAAAATTTCCTGATAATTTACTCACCCCCATTTCATCTAAGAGGTTCATGTCTTTCTTTGTACCTTTATTTTTGTAAAGGGTGTTTGATTTAGTCTTTGCTCGTTCATTTTAACACTGGGTTGGTACTTCCACCTACGTCACGGCCGTGACCTTTCCAATGTGATGACGTCATACGTCGTGCAAATTAAAAGTATATTTTATTTTTTAGGAAAATGACTGATCAAAGCCCTTTGAAACTGCGATTTGGACCCTTCAACCTGTTGGTTGCAACTGAAGTCCATTATGTGGAGAAAAAAAAACCTGGAATGTTTTCCTTAAACTTAATTTCTTTTCCGCTGAAGAAAGAAAGATATAAACATCTTGGATGAGATGGGGTTGAGAAAATTATCAGGAAATCATCATTTTGAAATGAACTAATCATTTTAAACTACCTCAAAATGCAACAGATTTAAATATGAATGCGATAATTATTATTATTATTATTATTATTTATATTTTTATTATTAAACAAAGCATTGGTATTCTTATAGTACATTTAAACAAATTAAATCCAGTCTTAACCTGCCTACAAAATCCACCAGATTACTGATACTGCTACTACTACTACTAAAGGTGTAAAAGTTATTTATCTTTCTTTCTTTTTAACATCACAAAACCCAACAGTTTTAGCAGGGGATGTGTTGTACTGTATTTTTCAACTCACACACTGACACACTCACACACAGAATCTACAACAACAGAATATACAACAACTGGAACTACAACAGCAGAATCTACAACAGCAGAATATACAACAACTGGAACTACAACAGCAGAATCTACAACAGCAGAATCTACAACAGCAGAATCTACTACAGCAGAATCTACAACAGCAAATATACAACAGCAGAATATACAACAGCAGAATCTACAACACTAGACTCTACAACAGCAGAATATACAACACCAGAATCTACAACAACTGAAACTACAACAGCAGAATCTACAACACCAGAATCTACAACAACTGAAACTACAACAGCAGAAATATACAACACCAGAATATACAACAAACAGAATATACAACACCAGACTCTACAACAGCAGAATATACAAACACTAGGACTCTACAACAGCAGAATATACAACACTAGACTCTACAACAGCAGAATATACAACAGCAGAATCTACAACAACTGGAACTGTACAACACTAGAATCTACAACACCAGAATATACAAATAACTGGAACTCCAACAGCAGAATCTACAACAGCAGAATATACAACAACTGAAACTACAACAGCAGAATCTAAAACAGCAGAATATACAACAACTGGAACTACAACAGCAGAATCTACAACAGCAGAATATACAACAACTGGAACTACAACACCAGAATCTACAACAACTGGAACTACAACAGCAGAATATACAACAACTGCAACTACAACACCAGAATCTACAACAACTGCAACTACAACACCAGAATCTGCTACAACAGCAGAATATACAACACTAGACTCTACAACAGCAGAATATACAAACAGCAGAATCTACAACAACTGAAACTACAACACCAGAATTTACAACAACTGAAACTACAACACCAGAATCTACAACACCAGAATCTACAACATCCAGAATCTACACCAGGAATCTACAACACCAGAGAATATCTGAACCAACAGCAGAATATGCAACAACTGGAACTACAACAGCAGAATATACAACAACTGGAACTACAACAGCAGAATATACAACAACTGAAACTACAACAGCAGAATCTACAACATCAGAATATACAACAACTGGAACTACAACTGGAATCTACAACACAGAATATAGAACACTACAACTACAACAGCAGAATATACAACAGCAGAATACAACAACTGGAACTACAACAGCAGAATCTACAACAGCAGAATATACAACACTGGACTCTACAACAGCAGAATATACAACAGCAGAATCTGCAACAACTGAAACTGGCAACAGCAGAATCTACAACAGCAGAATATACAACACTAGACTCTACAACAGCAGAATATACAACAGCAGAATCTACAACAACTGAAACTACAACAGCAGAATCTACAACACCAGAATATACAACAGCAGAATCTACAACACCAGAATATACAACACCAGAATCTACAACAACTGAAACTACAACCAGCAGAATCTACAACACCAGAATATACAAACACTAGGGCTCTACAACAGCAGAATATACAACACTAGACTCTACAACAGCAGAATATACAACAGCAGAATCTGCAACAGCTGAAACTACAACAACAGAATCTACAACACCAGAATATATACAACAACTGGAACTACAACAACAGAATCTACAACACCAGAATATACAACAACTGAACTACAAACACCAGAATCTACAACACCAGAATCTACAACAACTGGAACTACAACACCAGAATCTACAACACCAGAATATACAACAACAGAATCTACAACACCAGAATATACAACAACTGGAACTACAACACCAGAATCTACAACACCAGAATATACAACAACTGGAACTACAACACCAGAATCTACAACACCAGAATATACAACAACAGAATCTACAACACCAGAATATACAACAACTGGAACTACAACACTTCAGAATCTACGACCGGTAGTATATTGTATTGATTAATGTATGAGCAAATCACATCCATGTTATGTGTTTGTGATGCATGTAAATAATTTAAAATAATTTATAAAGCCATAAAGGCTATTATATTTTGAGCTATATTAAGGTGATTTAGCCATTGGCACACAGTCAAAGGTAATCAGAGCCATGCTTTCATATGGCCACAATGCTATTTCATTATACAGAGAATATAAATACAATGATGGGGACACTAAGGTAAATTAAATTGAAATTAAGTCTATGACATTACTAATACATTTTCACATACGTTTTTCTGTCTTTTTTTTTTCTTTTCTTTTTTTCAGACAATGACATCAATATTCCAAGCCAATTTTATCCATTTGGAACTGAAGACTCAGTGAATGGACGCGTTGATGATGGGAGTTCATCCGTTATATACCTCCAGCAGCCATTTATATTTTGGGCAAACATATAACCTCAAATTTATGTAAGTTAATCTGATATGAGAGGATATTGGATTATGAGTGTCTATGTTAATACACATTGTACTCCTGAGAAAAAGTAAATGAGGAAAATGAATTTAATGCAGTTTAAATTACTGTTATAAGCAATATTGCATCTTTTATAAGAATTCTGCAATGATAATCAGTCCTCTTCTATTTCAGGTTAACAACAATGGACACTTGACTTTGACGGGGCATGGTACAGCTTACACACTCCATACAGGTTCCCAGCTTATGGAGGGAAAGATCTCATTGCTCCATTCTGGACAGATATTGACAACCGTTGGAATGGTGTTATCTCATATCAACAGTACACCTCTGGCAGTGTCCTTACACAGGCGACCCAAGACATAAACCAGTACTTCCTGACTTGAGTTTCTCTGCTTCATGGGTCTTTGTGTGCAACATGGGATAGAGTTGCATACTACTCCAAATTCAAGAACAGTAAGTAGCCCAGTTTGATATCATGAAACTTCCATGTGCCCATTTAAAAGAAATCAGTATACCATGTTTTTGCTTCACTTACAAAAGAAATTCAAACTTTGTTTGTCTTTTTTTTTAAGGAAACATCTTTTCAAGTGGTTTTGATTTCAAATGGTCATCTCTCATGTTGTGATGAACTGCATGGTGCAACTATAGTGAATTTGTCGGCTCAGCGCAACGATATGTACAGGTATGCACAAGATATTTATTTATTTATTTATTTATTTATTTATTTATTTATTTATTTATTTATTTATTTGTGTACAACAATTACATTTATAACGTTACAAATAACTGAATAATTGTTAATAAAGAATTATTCAGTTTTAAGTAAAATGTTTGGGGTTTAAAAACAACACATTTGCAATACAGTTAAGATAAGTACAGTTTTAATTTGTAAAACGATCCAAAGATATAATGCTCATATGTAGCCTAGATCTCAAACTGACTGTCAGATTGCTACAAATGTCTCAATGCAAGAACAAAATATATGGGTAATGCTTTAAAATTACATCCCGGAAAGCAAATTGAAAAAAAAAATTACAGCGTAACTTTTTGGTAATTATAGTGTAACTAAAGTACTTATGTGTAGGTATAAAGGGAACAATATGTAATATCTGGGGAAATTAACAAACTATATATACTATAGTATTTTTTTAATTAAGGCAAGGCAAGGCAAGTTTATTTATAGCACATTTCATACACAGTGGCAATTCAAAATGCTTTACACAGAAATGGAATTAAAATATTTCCTGAGGAAAAAATAAACAAAAACATCTCTCCCCATTCTTCCACCTAGATACCTTAACAAAATAATAAATAAAATAAAAAAGGATAATTAAAGCAGTTATAATAAGAATTAAAATAAATAAAACATAATACAGGAATAAAAATAAAAATAAAATAAAAAAAAAAGAGTAAAAGATGCAGACGTTTTTCCAGTGGAGTACAATAATGTAAAAAAACGCATACGTGTCGTCTGTCGTAAAGTGTTTTACAAAATTTGCTCATATGACAGGAAAATCTTTCCACTGCCTTTAGAATTAAAGTTATTTCACCCTGAAATGAAAATAAAGTCATCTTTTTACTCACCCTGCTAATGTTCCAATGCCCGATGTCCTTCTATCTTGTTCGGACCTCAAAAGGAGAAATTTTGAAAAACGACCTGCACACGCTCCTTAATATAATGGCAGTGAATGCCGACCATGCTAAAACTTTACAAAGATACAGAAGTATCATGTAATGATACAGTGAGATGCGCATATATGGAAAGTGTTCAGGAGGCATACTATAAGGTTTTAGTGGACATCACGTGACTTCACTTCCAGGATAAACATCGATACACTGACATTGCACTGCACTTTCTGTTCTCGTTGTTACGGTGTAACAACCTGTTATAAACCTGTTTGCACATTATACTCTTTTTATACATTTATTAACCACATATTTATAAGTCTACAGTTTACTCACTGCACAGTTTACTTCACTTATTTTATTCCACTTTTATTTTTTTTTTTATTTTTTTATATATATATATATATATATATATATATATATATATATATATATATATATATATATATATATATATATATATATATATATATATATATATATATATATATATATATATATATATATATATATATATATATATATATATATATATATATATATATATATATATATATATATATATATATAATATATATAGTATTTTTTTATTCTATTTCTATTATAATTTCACTGCACTGCTTGCGTGAATACAGTGTGCTTCGTTCTGGAAACCTGTGCAACCTCTTTAATTAATCGCTTTGAGTTGGTTTCAGTGGTTTCGTGTGTACGCCGGATATTTCTTGAGACAAAGGGAAAAAAGATTGATAGGAAAGCTCTGGACGTGTGGCCGTGGCCTAAGCTATATCTTGATTTTGTTTTCTGTTTAATTGACAGTTGTTTTGCCAATGCAATGACATAGCATTTCAATCTTTTGTTTGTATAAATCAAGTATAACCTTACAAGTTGATTGGCGAAAGAAGCATCAACCCACTCTGTATGTCCTTTACATAATCAGTGACGATGATCTCTTCTCAGTGCAGTGAGCTGTAAAGTCACAAGATGCGTAATTAAAAATAGATGTTGGTAACTGCGTTGGTAAGAAGATGCTGTGCTGTAGCAAAGCATTGCAGGCTCGCCAAAACAGAATGTAGCTTTAGTCGCTCTACACCGCTACTCGCTGGAAAAAGTAGTTTGCTACTGGAAAAGCTACACTGTTTTAAAGGCAACTGAGGTACTGTTAAGTTGCTGAAAATGTAGTTTAACGTTTCTAATGTAGAAAAAGTTAGTAACATCGCTACTTGTAGTTAGCTACTCCTCAACACAGACAGTCTATTAATACTCTGAGTGTTAGTTGACATTTAGGTACAACATTACTTAGTCAACAGAATGTCTAAAGGGGACCATCAAAATAAAGTGTTACCAATAAGTATTCATATTATGTGCATTATTTATGCCTAACAAATCAGACATCTGGATGTCTTCCTATCACTAGGCTGGTTATGACACCATCGACTCAAGTCACCATTTCTCAATTACTGGATCACTCCAGAATGACATCACAAGCCTACCATACAGCAGCAATGTCAATGTGTCAGGCAGATGGGCCTTCAGAACAGATCATGGAACACGTGGCTGTCGATTTAATGGTAAAGCTGCTTCCTGATTGCTTTCTATTTGCTATTTGCAGTAAGTCTATAAATGACCTATTCAAATGTGATTATACCATGTTAGTGAGCCTTCCAGGTCAAGCCTTCCAGCAATTACACAAATTATTTGTGGTGTTTATATCCATAAACTCTTTGTAATAGGTTTTCCAGTGCAGCTGGGAGACTCTCTTCTGGAATGATGCCACCTGTCAGCAGAGATGCACCTGTACCAGAAGTGGCCTCCAGTGCAGATTTGAGCCCTGTACTTATTCCCAAGCTTGTCGTCCAGCAGCTTTCCAATACTCTTGTCAGAACATTCAGAGGCAAACATGCACCATCTCTGGTGATCCTCACTACTACACCTTTGACAATCAGATATTTCACTTTCAAGGAACCTGCACGTATGTTCTGTCTGAGGTTAGTAATGCCTCTATGGCTTTCCATTTATAGAACATATTTTATAAAATTGGGAATCCTTTACTGATTCTGAATTTTTGTCATTGTTCAGGCTTGTGGAAATGGTTTGCCATACTATCGCATTGAGGGCAAAAATGAGCATCGGGGGAGTACACGTGTGTCATGGACTCGGATGGTCAGAGTTTTTGTCTATAATGAAGAAATTGAATTGGTCAAAGATCACAATCATGAGGCAAAGGTAATTATCACTGTATTGCTGTAATGTTGATTTCAGTTCAGCCATCCATCCATATTCCAAATGTTTTTGGTTTTTGTCAACATTGGCAAGGTTAACGGGACTTTTCGAGCAACACCATTAAACCTCCACAATGGCTCCATCCAAGTCTATCAGTCAGGTTTTTCCTTGGCCATCAGCACAGACTTTGGTCTCCTAGTGACCTATGATGCATACAGCTATGTCACCATCTCTGTACCATATGACTACCAGAATGCCACATGTGGTCTGTGTGGGAACTATAACCTACATCCTGAAGATGACTTCCGTTCAGTCTCCGGAGAGATCTTGAGCTCGGATGTTGACTTTGCCAACTCTTGGAAGGTAGAGGGGGACACAGATCCTGAATGCCATGATGTCAGGTGCACAGGTCTCGCTTGTGCAGTTTGTACCAACAGTGAAATGAGCCTTTACAGTGACACGAACCACTGTGGAATCCTAGGAGATGTTTCGGGGCCTTTTGCTTCTTGCCACTCTGTGTTTTCACCACAGACTTACATAGAGAACTGCATCTATGATCTTTGCTTAGGAGGAGGGTACCAGCCTATTCTGTGCCAGGCTCTCAGTGTGTATTCTGCTCAATGCCAACAACAGGGTGTACAACTTGGACAGTGGAGACAACCAGGCTTTTGTGGTAAGTGCGTTATTATGTCTTTATTAGAAGTAAATTTGGCATTCAACTTAATGTAACTTAAATATTTGTGCAAGGTGAAAGACCCAGAGTTTGATGCGTTTTCTTATTTCTGCACTCCATTTCCAGAAATTATATGCCCTGATAGTCACAGTCATTTTGAGTCCAACGGAACAAGCTGCCCTGCAACTTGTAGCAACCCATCTGCCCCAATAAACTGTCCCTTGCCAAACCAAGAGAGCTGTATTTGTAATGATGGGTACGTCCTCAGTGCTGGGCAATGTGTGCCTCAAGTTAACTGTGGCTGCACATTTGAGGGCTTCTATTACTCTGAGGGACAGTCAATAGTGTTGGACGAGGACTGTGGGAGACAATGTGTTTGCAGTAGCAGGTCAATGGTCTGTTATCAGCACCAGTGTGGTCCAGCAGAGGTGTGTGTGGACTCAATAATGGTGTGAGGGGCTGCAGACCCATCAGTTATGCTACCTGTTTGGTTGAAGGCCTGGGTTTCTACCACACCTTTGATGGACAAACTTTCAGATACCCAGGAGCTTGTGGACTTACCCTTGCACGAGTAATGGGGCCATCCCAACTGCCATACTTTGTTTTGACAGTGGAGAAAGTACCCAGAGGCCCTCAAGACTTTTCCAGGTTTCTAAATTTTGAGACTGGAGGAACTCATGTTTCCATTGAATTGGGAGAAGGTAGCAATGTACAGGTTAGCTAAAAAAAATATTAGCTTTTCATTTATTTGGAGCAGTTTAACTATATTATTTCAAACTCATATACTAGATGAATTAACTTTTTATATTCTCCTCAGGTGGATGGACAGATGGTTGGCCTTCCCATCAGTATTGGTTCCAGTCAGATCCGCCTCTATCACAGTAGTGTGAGGGGTTTTGTTTTAGAGACAAACTTTGGAGTGACTGTTAGAGCTGACTGGCCACACATTGTCCGAATCACGGCTCCAACCACATACAATGGTACACTTGGAGGTCTATGTGGGAACTTGAATGGAAACATTAATGATGAATTCCACAGCCCAGATGGTGTCCTGCTGGACGATTCCCGGCAATTTGCAGATAGCTGGCGTGATGGATCTCTGTCAGCCTACTGTGAGGACCCAGCTGACATTTGGGAACCAGGACTTTATCAGAACAGGAGCGAGTTCAGAGAGATCTGCAACATCATGGCAATGAATGATGGACCATTTGCTGAGTGCAGCAGAACACTAGACCCTAGGCAGTGGATTGAAGAGTGCATTCAAATGCTAGAGCAGACAGGGGGTGCCAGGGAGGCTCTATGTGAAGCCCTGTGAGGTACACACTGCACTGCCAACACAATGGTATTACAGTTGGAGAGTGGAGGAGTATCACCCACTGTGGTTAGTATCTTGTAAGGTGATAAGATTTTAGAATTAACCATAAATCTTCAAAATTCTGATCATTAATTGCTTTTTCCATCCTGTTTTGTCTTAATTATTCCAGATCCCAACTGTCCAGCAAATACTCATTTTGAGCTGTGTGGCACATCCTGTCCTGCTTCATGCCCTAGTCTCTCATTTCCATTCCAGTGTGCTCTGCCATGCCAGGGGGGATGCCAGTGCAATGATGGACTAGTGCTGGATGGAGATCGCTGTGTTCCCCCCACTGGTTGCGGCTGCCACTATCATGGCCGTTATCGGCAGCCTGGAGAGCAGTTCTGGCATGGTGAAGAGTGCCAGTTCCTGTGTGTCTGTGATGGAATCACTGGAAATGTACGTTGCACATCATCATCTTGCAGTGAACAGGAAATCTGCCGTGTGGTAGATGGGGAGTATGGCTGTCATCCTCGTCCACATGGTAACTGTTATGCTTCTGGAGATCCCCACTATATCTCCTTTGATAGAACCTACTTTGACTTTCAAGGCACATGCCGATATGTTCTGGCCACAGTATGCAATGATACTCGTGGACTTCCACACTTCAAGGTGGAAGCAAGAAATGAAGCATGGAATGGATGGCCTGTGTCAATAACTGTTGAAGTATTTGTCAATGTCTCTGGGCACCTTGTGCACATGTCACATGATATGAACAGTTACTCTGCTGTTAAGGTAAGCAAGTCTCACTCGCTGTGATTTGCCATTGAGTATATGTGATATGAAAAAATTTGGCAGTAATTATTGATATGATTGTTTCATATAAACAAGTGCTATTTTTCTTCAATTAGGTTGATGATGAGACCAGAAACCTCCCTGTCTATCTTGACTCTGGTCGGGTATCTGTCTACTCCACAGGACAGTTTGTCTATGTCTCGACTGACTTTGGTTTCAGTGTCAGTTATGGTGGCTCCTGGGAGGTAAACATTGTTGTGCCAGCCAGCTACAGTGGAGTTACATGTGGCATCTGTGGCAACTTTAACGGCCGTATGGACGATGACTTCCTCACTCCTTCAGGTGCTCTGTCACTCTCAGCAGATCAGTTTGGTGCAGAATGGATGGTTGAGGAGGACTTGTCGTGCAGTAATGACCATGGGGATGGTTCTGGCCATTGCCAAGATGAGAGCTCAACTCTGATCTCACAAGCCTTGTGTGATATCATCAGAAACAACCAGGTCCCTTTAGCTTCTGCCATGGTTCTGTAGATCCACACGCCTACTTTGATAACTGTGTTTTTGATGTGCATTTCTGGGAATCATAATGATGTATTGTGTCGGTCTGTCCAATCCTATGTGAGTGCTTGTCAATCTGTCAATGCCATGGTCTACTCCTGGAGAGAACTTGCATCCTGTGGTAAGTGACTAGCGGTTTAGCTGATATATTTAAAAATACCAACTACCGATTATTATTATTATTATTTTTAATTTTTTTTTTTTTTTTTTCCATATTGAATTTTTCCTTTTATCTCAAAGATTAAATATTGCATTTTACAAATAGATTTTGTTGTTGCATTTCCAGTAATGGACTGCTCATCAAACAGTCATTATGAGGTGTGTGGCACAGACTGTGGTCACGCATGCCAGCAGCATCGATGCTAGTTGTGAACACACATGCTCAGAAGGTTGTTTCTGTGATGAGGATTTGTGAGGAGTGGAGGACTCTGTGTACCAGTGGAACAATGTGGCTGCTTGTATGATGGATTCTACTATCATGTGAGGATTAAAACATGCTATGTTAAGCCTTATTATATATGGTAGTGGATAAGGGGAAGCATAGTCTTAGCATATTATGGCAACATACATGATCTCAAACACTTACCAAAAACTGTGGTGGTGCCATGGTATAAAGATGGTATCATCCTAACTCATTCATTTACATGGTACTCCTAAAAACACATACTTACTGATGTTATGTTACAGAAATGTGAAGTTTGTTGTCATTGTTGATTTTGTAGATTGGTGAACAGTTCTGGGATTCAACATGTTCCCCAACACTGTCAGTGTTTTGTTCGAATGATCTGCGCTTGCACTGCATCTTTCTGCCCAGCGGCCATGGAGTGTGTGGTCAGAAAATGGACGCCGTGACTGCTACAGTCCAATGTCCACGTGCACAGTCTGGGGCGACCCCCCACTACATCACCTTTGATGGGGCTGTGGCCCACTTTCAGGTATGAACTGTTTTTTTTGCAGACAACATAACTGTTGTTTTGTGTCCCGGTATTAGAGGATAAATTACTTAACAGTCAAGTATATTCAAAGGAGGGTTATTAGTGTTAGAATAAAGCAAGGTTGATTCAAATGTTTTTTGTTTTGTTTTGTTTTTTCATTAAAAAAAAAAAGAAAAATATTCATATATTTAAGTAAGTGTGGCGGAGGGCAGTGAAGGGCACAATTAACACTCAATGTACAACTAGGAAATTTATACCCAATATAGGGCACACAGGTTCTGTTACCACTAAACACAAGAGATGTGGATATAAATACAAAAATGTCTTTATTTCACAATAATAATAATTTAAAATGTAGAAAACTGTTGACCAGACAAGGAAAGAAAAAAAAAGGCTTTCAGGCTGAGGCTTACCAGTAGGGTGGCTAGCTGAACAGTAAGTATCATAAGACACACCACTCACCCAAATATATCCCGCACACCACTCACACGAACACACTAAGAGAGGAAAACGCAGCTGTCAATGGCAAAACACTCTGTGAGAGAAACACCACCACCAAGGGCAAAGACAGCTAGCTTCCCTCACTGGGAGACTTCAGCTTCTGAAACAAAAGAAAAATAAATGTAAAATGTACAATGAAGCAAATATATTCAAGTCCACAACTTGCATTAGAATAAGTTCAAACCATGAAGGAGCATTTGCTCTGGGTAAACTACAGTACAGGGTCAGACAGATGTACAGATGCTCAACTGCCCACTACCACAGGGCTCATGAACCTAGACATATCATGGAAAAGCAAGATGTTAAAGAAATATAGCAAAACAAGGAAAATGAACCAACAATACAAATGAAACAGCAAATAATCATGTTTCAAATGAAGATCACATAGAACAAGAAATATTTAGTTAAGAACAAAAACTTAACGGCAGAACTGCAAAGGACTTCCACCAAACACTCAAAAACAAAACAAAAAGACACTTGATCTTGCCCACCCAGGTGATATTACTCCGCTTTGACGCGACGCCCCTAGGAAGAGCACAGATCAAAAGGAAACCAAAATAACAAACACGCTGCTGGTGGTAATGTAACAGGTGGGACTAAACGCGCACCGTTAGTGGCACATCTCACATTAGTCAATGTTGCAGACTAGCCACCCTCCACCTAGACCACCAGCATGAGCTTAAAGCAAAAACAAAAACAAACAAAATAAAAAAGTAATGAAGTAAAAATGGTCACACAGACGTAAAAATAGCAGCAGAACAAACTTTGTCTAAGGAGCATTTGCCTGCAGTCCACAGCAACGGCGCCGAGGGAGCAGTTGCCCCGCTTTGTGTAGACAAAAGTTAACAAAATTCAGTAAAACAAACACAAACAAACAAACCCCACTAATACTCAAGGACTACATATACATACCCAGAGGTAGATACACTAAACTACACATCAATATACTACAGCTTTCTGTAAATCGACGAATTGCAAACATGCAGGTGTTCCAGAGCACGCACTCAATTCCTCCAGGTTGATGGAAAACAGCGATCACCGATGCGCATCAAGGTGGCAGTACTCCGCCTTAAATACGCCAGGAACGGGCGGCCAATAGGCACTGTCTACACCCCCCTCATTCATTGACAACCGCGACCATTAGGATGGGCATAAACTTCCTACTACATGGTGAAAGATATTTCTGGGTGAGAAGTTGCAGCTATGAATTGGGTGAAAGCAATAATGAAGATATGTATTGTCAATCCTACCAGGGAACGTGTTCGCATGAGATTGCCAGACCTGCGGTAATGTTACAGACAGTGATCAGCAGTTCCAGGGGTGGCCACCAACAGGCACCGGGAACATGGTGGTGTCATTTGTGAAATCTGCAGTGGATGTTTGGCTGTCTCACCATGGACAACAGACAAACATCACTATTGGGCAGAACAGGAAAGTTAAAGTAAGTTACACTTCAAAATAACATCAATATAAACAATCTTCTATTACTTTCTCTCTTTTCTTATGTTGAAATGTTCTAATTCCACTCCAGGTTGATGGAAATGCTGTTGACACACCAGCTTATCAAATCAGTGATCTTGTAGAGGTACATGAATGTAAGGGATTTGTAATTTAAATGCATTCAATGAATTCATTGTCCATTTTGATGGGCATAGAAACCTTCTAGTCAAAGTGAGTGAGAGATTCTATGGATCTCTATGTGGAATGTGTGGGAATTTCAATGGTAATCCTGTGGATGACAAAGTTCTGCCCAGTGGAGAACTCGCATCATGTTGACAATTCCTGTACAGCTGGATATCAGACACCAGCATCTCCAGGTAAGAACCACAAGACGGTTTAGCATAGTAATTTTTACCTGGTGGGTTGTGATCTTAAATGTTTGTTTTGATGAAGTGGTGGACAGGGAAGGAAAACAGTAGGCATGGCACTATCAAGGCAAGACATAAAAGCAATGTAAATCATTGGTATAAAAGACTTTAGCGTAATGCAGTCGGAGTAAATGGAGTGCTGTGCTTGTATTTGCTGCTAACAGAATGAAACTGGAATGAGAATGGACTCAATGGGAGCAAACAAAATAGAAAGAGAGATTGGCTTCCAAACATTGATCTCATGCTAATGTTCAATGTTACCACTTTTTGTTTAGTTTTAGTGTTTTTTTTTTAGTCAACATTCAGTGTCCAATGTAAAACTTCCTGAAAAATCTTTGCTTCAAAACAAGTGGAGAAGCACTGCTTTAGTTTAAAATACACATGAATAGCAAATAATGTTTGTGGTCCACCTGTAAACTCTTTTCTTTATCCAATAGTATAAGCATATAACTGACCTGAAGTTTCCTGTATTCTTCAGCTAAGTGTGCCAGAGACCAGACCGTAATGCTGATGAGTGTCCATCGAGGCAGAAGTATTCTGATCTCTGTAGTATTATTACCAATACTACTGGCCCCCTTCCAGAACTGCCATCTTCATGTTGACTCCTGCACCTTACTACTACTCTTGTGTGTGTATGATCTGTGTCTCTACACACGTGCAAATGGCATGCTATGTTCAGCTGTTGAGGCCTATGAGACCGCTTGTGCCATCTTGGAGATACAGATCCCAGAATGGCGCCCAGGTCTGGCGTGTGTGGTAAGTCAAAATCATATTTCAGCACAGATTATTTTGTGATTTTTGTCACCAGTGTTACTAAAAATGTAGGTAGCTAAACTAACCTGAAAACTAACCTTTAGAGAAAGAAGCAGGGTGGGGTAGCAGGGTCCTCTGTGTAACTGTTACTGTTTATAGCGAGAAACTGATTCCAAAATGATTCAGTGGATGAATGAGCTGTCTGAATGATTCACAATCATGAACTGATTTTGAGTTGACCGTTAACTGATTTTTCTAAACTGATGAAAAAGAATGACAATTTAAAAACATGATTAATTTGCAAATTGGACACTTCAAGCTCCTAATAGACTATGATTTTAATAGCTATGATTTATATAGCAGCGCTACCATTAAGCTATTTTCAGCAATGCTTCTGCCCAACACTGCCTGTCACAATGATCCAGCAGTACGACATTGGCATGGGTGTAGATTACTCCACTTTTTATAAAGTGTAAATTCGTCCCCGCCACGACAAGTTGAGGTTATCATTTATGTGTATAAATTCAGATTTAAAATTTAAAAATGACAGTCTATCTATATGTTTACTTTTGAGTTTCCATGGTAATCAGTCACTCGCGGTCACAGGGTCACGCACGCCCACACTCACACCGCACTGTCCATTATTTTCATACATAAAGGTTGTGATAAGTTCAAAACTGCAAAAAAAAACTCTTCACTCCTTTTTTTATGAAATGTCAAGCACTGTAAGTTGGCATGTGGGATCCGAATTGTATTATAATGATGAATATATATTTCTCTTGTTGAATAATTAGCCAGTATTGCTGGGGATAGAAAATATTAAGCTACCCGCACAAACGTGCACTTATTTCCAGTGTATTTCGTTTCATAACTTCTTTTATTTTCACAGATATGTTAGTAGCAAAGCCCTTCAAATTAGAATAAAGATGCCGTTTTTTTTTGTTGTTTTTTGCGTTTTTGTGTGTGTTACTAGTATCTCAGTTCACAGATAGATGTGTTGTTTATATATAAGAATGTCTATAGAATTGATGAAATGACCCATTCAATTCACTAGAAAAATAGTTTAGTACCTTGAGGAATACAGAGCAATAATCATTCAGGGGCCCAGCATGTTAAGCTCTGGCTCTGTTAACATGACTCAGTGTGTCTTAGTGTTGTATTTCATCCATCTGTGCTTTTCCTCTTAGATGCTAGAGATCGCTGTTCTGAGCTCGGCTGCTCTGAGGATGAATGGTGTGGGAAGAAACATTCTGTTTATGGCTGTTTGTGTAACAATGATCATCCCAGACCACAATCTGACTCATTTGGTTGGTATCAAAAAAAAATGTTTTTAAAAATGAAATATTATTTTCTGTCATTAATTGACTTTTTATTTTTAAATAATTTTGATAAAAAAAATTCACTGTTTTTCTGTCTCTCAGATTTCTCCGAAACCTGTGAAAGCAGCTCTGGCTCCATGTCTGTGTCTCGCTGTCAGCTCTTTGAGGCTGGTTTTCCAGCTGATGTCTTACACCTCAATGATCCCAGCTGCAAAGGAACGGTCCGGAATGGCAGAGTGGAATTCCATTTTGATAATGATGAACACATCTGTGGTACAAATCTTGTGGTAGGTTTAACTATGTATAATCTAATACAACATCCATATATTTGTACATAGTTTGATATAACCACGTGGGGAATCTCTATGAGACATTGAAAGTCTGTGGAGAGGTCTGTAAGGGTGCTGAATATGTAACAAAAAATAAAGGGCCCACAGACCTCCCTATAGATCAAAGTCTCAGAGATTCAGAGGGGAAGGTGCACAACACCATGCCACAAAAGACACTGGAACTTCTCCACCATTATTATGTAGCCCACCATTATTTCACTTGACTGATACAACGTTTTGGGCTTTGTAGTTTTTAATATGTCTAATATTGATTAACTAAAAAAATAAAAATAAAAATTCCACCAAGTGCCAATAGCCCACCTTATTGACAGAGGCACTGCGCCCACCAAAGTCTGATTGACAAAAGCACATCTGAAAACAAGAGCAGTGGTGTGGAGAGTAAGGCAGCTGGCGTTAGCTTTAGACGCGACTGACCCGAGTTTGAATCAGCCTTTTCCAAGCTCATTCTTTTTCCCTTTTCCCATCGCATATCAGCTCAGAGAGGTGTTTATTTTAATTAAGATAAATTGAAAATGGGAAATAAAGTGCCCAACAGGTATTTCATAGGAATATATTATTTAACAGGTATTTATTTGGTCTATAATTGAAACTGGATGTGTTGTCCTAGCATTGATCAGACATGCTCGGACACTGACCACTCTACACGTGCAGCTCATATTACCACACTGAAAACCATAACTCCCTTCCTGGACCTTCATGGACACCTTTACTGATCAGCAGGTTCAGTATGGTAGGGGTTAGGTGTAGGCGCAGAGTGGGCTGTAGGGACAGGGACAAGTAATGTCCTAATAAAGTAGCATCCATTTATGATCATCGCAGTCTGTTCGATAATATTACTACGCCTGTAACCCCTCCCGTTCAAACCGCCTGCTCCAAGCAGGGCTCGAACCCAGGTCCGCTGGCAAGAGAGTTGGACGCTCTAACAAGGAGACTGAAGGCTGCAAACTCTAGCGTCCAGTCGCTAGAACGCCTCTGAAATCAGAGGAGTAAGGTTTACTCGCACAGCAACTGCTAGCTGGCCTCCGTTACACTACAGTATGCTAAGGTGCAAATATTATCTGCCACTATTTGCATTAAGTATAAACAGCTACTTTTAATAGTAGTAGTAGTAACTACTGGTAACACTTTAGAATAATGGTCATTAGTTAACATTAGTTAATGTGCATTAACTAACATGAACTAACCATGAGCAGTTCATTTGTTACTGTATTTGTTCATCTTTGTTAACGTTAGTTAATAAAAATACAGTTGTTCATGGTTTGTTCATGTTAGTTCACAGTGCATTAACTAATGTTAACAAGATAACTGTTGAAATTAACATTAACAAAGATAAATACATGCTTTATAAGTGCAGGTCATTATTAGTTCATGTTAGCTAATGTAGTTAACTAATGACCATTATTATAAGTGTTACTCTAACTTTTTTTTTTACTTAGTGCAAAATAAAATACTGCTATAGTGTAAAAGCTGCTGTCATTTTTAAAAACTTTTTTAAATTACTAAAAACTAAATTACTAAATGTTATATCTGTTGTCCACAGGCTAACGGCACCCACTTCATCTATGATAACTTTATTCTGGGGACACCGAGGTCAGAAGGTCCCATCAGCAGAGAGAAAATCCTGAAGCTTTCTTTCAGCTGTGCTTATCCTCAAGCACAAACACTTTCCATGAATGTGGAGATCAACCCACTGGAGAGGTGCGAGTCAAATACAAATCTGGTTTCCAGCAGCATCATTTTTTATTAAAGAGTTGTTCACCAAAAAGAGAGCTATAGTGTGGATTGTCAGTGAATAATGTTGAAAGAATTGTCAACATTTTGGGTGAACTGATCCTTTAAAAATAAATGTGTAACCTAGAATATACACTCACCTAAAGAATTATTAGGAACACCTGTTCAATTTCTCATTAATGCAATTATCTAATCAACCAATCACATGGCAATTGCTTCAATGCATTTAGGGTGTGGTCCTGGTCAAGACAATCTCCTGAACCCCAAACTGAATGTCAGAATGGGAAAGAAAGGTGATTTAAGCAAATTTGAGCTGGCATGGTTGTTGGTGCCAGACGGGCCGGTCTGAGTATTTCTACAATCTGCTCAGTTACTGGATTTTCATGCACAACCATTTCTAGGGTTTACAAAGAATGGTGGTGAAAGGAGAAACATCCAGTATGCGGCAGTCCTGTGGGCGAAAATGCCTTGTTGATGCTAGAGGTCAGAGGAGAATTGAGAGACTGATTCAAGCGGATAGAAGAGCAACTTTGACTGAAATAACCACTCGCTATACAACCGAGGTATGCAGCAAAGCATTTGTGAAGCCACAACACGCACAACCTTGAGAGATGGATGGGCTACAACAGCAGAAGACCCCACCGGGTACCACTCATCTCCACTACAAATAAGAAAAAGAGGCTACAATTTGCACGAGCTCACCAAAATTGGACAGTTGAAGACTGGAAAATGTTGCCTGGTCTGATGAGTCTCGATTTCTGCTGAGACAATCAGATGGTAGAGTCAGAATTTGGCATAAACAGAATGAGAACATGGATCCATCATGCCTTGTTACCACTGTGCAGGCTGGTGGTGGTGGGTGTAATGGTGGGGGATGTTTTCTTGGCACACTTTAGGCCCTTTAGTGCCAATTGGGCATCGCTTAAAATGCCATGGCCTACCTGGGAGCATTGTTTCTGACCATGTCCATCCCTTTATGACCACCGTGTACCCATTCTCTGATGGCTACTTCCAGCAGGATAATGCACCATGTCACAAAGCTCAAATCATTTCAAATTGGTTTCTTGAACATGACAATGAGTTCACTGTACTAAAATGGCCCCACTGTCACCAGATCTCAACCCAACAGAGCATCTTGGGATGTGGTGGGAACAGGAGCCAGGCCCTGGATGTGCATCCCACAAATCTCCATCAACTGCAAGATGCTATCCTATCAATATGGGCCAACATTTCTAAAGAATGCTTTCAGCACCTTATTGAATCAATGCCACATAGAATTAAGGCAGTCAAACATAAACTGTGAGTATTAGTATGGTGTTCTCCATTAATAATCTTTTAGAATGAGTGTATATGGTTTACTCACATAAAATTGCAGTATTTTATCCATAAACTGTGAGTACCACCCGTCAGCCCAACAACGGAATCCAACGGGCGGGCGAAGGTATAATGTGACTCCAATTTACATGATTATTCAATTTAGAATGTGTTTCTAATTATGAGGTAATCATAAATGTTGGTTATGTATTAATTTACATGCTTGATTTTTCTTAGTATCTCCTAGTTTCAATTAAGTTAATCAAGGGACTCGGTATCGCACAGAAACTATGCGCTGCATTCACAAGCTCACGGACACAAACTAGCCAGTAGACAGAGGATGAGGGTGAACTATTTTACCTTTAAGTGCCGCCTATGCTTACTCATAACAAAAAGTGTAATTTTTGTAATGCATCACGAAAACTGCTAATACAGTGATAGTCAGAAATGTGATTGCCTCTAATGATGTGCTCCATGCTCCATTCATTGGATTCTCTGTATGATCTATCCTGACAGAGATTTATGGAAACACCAGACTCAACATTGATCAATACTAGAATAATGATTTTGGAATAATACAGAATAAACCAAGATTAACATTTTATTTATCAGGTAAAAATGCATCATGCTAATTGTAATCGCCTCCCTCATCCGGCAGCACGCAAATTACATCTAAACTTCACAAAGTTAGTCATATACAATGCGTAATGAACTACCATATCATTACACAACATCACTGAACTTTCAATCTAACATTATTTGTGAGATAAACGCATTATGTTTCAAAAATAATCAAATTTTGTAAATTTCTGCTTTCACTCCCTCTGCATGATATACACTTCTCTGCCAAAGGAAAGGGTGTGGTTTCACAGGCTAAAGGCGAATGACCTCTCCTAATTACTTAATGTCGCCACTGGAGGTCGCACAACAACAATTAACTGAACAAAAACTGTGATTTTGGTGAAAGTCATAACATTTATGGTAATTATGTTTAACCCTGTTACATAAATGACAGAAGTAAACAATTGGAATCCACTTTACAAATAATAAATACTTTTTGGGGAGGATCAGATATCTTGAAAAAACCACTCAAAAAATGAGAACAGAATTTTCATTACTTATCCTACCAGTGACTGCAGTGAAGTTGAGACAATTTTAAAGACATTTAAAAATATACCAAACATGAAAAAACAAAACAAAACAATAGATTCAAAAGATACATCACAAGATACATATGTGGAATATAGACTTTCTGTGACTTGAATCAGGGGAAGGGAATCCAGGAGAGTGCGTAGGGCTATGTACAAGGGGAGAGAAGTCTAGGCCAGTAGCGTTTTCCTAAGCACTTTAAGTTTCAAGTTTGCCTAAATTTATTTGATCATTACACATGTACAAGTACAGTATAAATCAGGATGCGGTTTGAACCAAGCCTCCGGCCGCAGCCTTTTCGAGCGCCCGCCACACAGCTCTCAGAAATACCAGGGAATGCAGTTGGCAAGCATTACATAGCAAATACAACAAAACATGACATGACACAGTACACGTGGTCACGCGGATGAGATTTTTGTATGGGTGGGAGAGGAGATGGATAAAGACAAGGCAGGGGCCAGTTTGGAGCGGGGTGGGATCGGGTAGGTTGTAAATGGTGCGAGTGAGTCTGAGAATGTTAGCCATAACTTCCAGATGTTTGAGTTCAGTTCTATGGTTTTTGTCTTGAAGGGAGATAAGGCAGTGCACAGGGGAGATAGCAGACTAGCTGTCAGGCTGACCTCCCAACCGAGAGATAGGGACAAGTGAGGTTGGTGGGGTAGTTGATTAGGTCGAGCAAATACAATTTTTTTAATCCATTTGATGATCTTCGTAATTTGTCCGGATCATAAACAATCAATCAGATCTGGTCCTCAGCATTCACCTCCGATCTGTGCTCGCTACAGAGATCTTCTCTTCAAATTGTTGAGTTTTATTGTTTTATTGCAGGGGTGTTGGATCTTCAGTTTTTGTCTTAACAGTAAAACCGAATCCCTTACAAAAACAAAGTAGTTTTAACACCCCATCTAAGTGCATTATTTCTCATCGGCATTATTGCACAAGACTCTTCCCTGCTGGTGAAGGCAGATATCAGGTCCTGATGATTCCATATCAGGATGAGGAGTTTATCCGGCCTTCCCTTCACTGTATGGTAGAGTGGATGCAGAGCTCGACTCAGGAGATGCATGCGGAAGTTACGTGTTGAGAGATTCGACAGCCGCCAGTTTGCCCTGGTGATGACACGCGTGCTGGGCTACACACCTGGATGATCCTGATTACAGCCTCGGCTGGGATCTCATCCTTTCAGAGTAAAGCTGTTCTTTTTTCATTCTTTTAAGCTTAGTCGTAACTCAATGCAACACTTTTACAAGACAAATTATAGTCATGTGACTATATGTGATTACCTTAGATTCATTACCTCAGCATTTCAGAATTAAAGCACAAGGTTCCATTTTGAACAAGGGCCTACAAACGCAGATGATGTACAATAATATGTAGATCACTTTGTATTGAATGATTCAAATGAAAGAATTTGTCATTATTGATATTGTCAGGTGTCCCAATCTAAATGACGACACAGTGGAGCTACAAGTGCAGAACGGGCGCCCACACGTCAAGCCGTTTCTCCTTCAGGATGTTCATCTTCACTGCAAACTCCACTAAAGCTTTACCTGCACTGTGCTGTCTACCTTTGCCTTCTCTGTCAAGCAAATCGCTGCTCAATGGTCAGTTTACAAACCCTCCTGATAATTCATATAGCATGGTTAAGTTGCATATTCGAGATGCTTTGGTACTGTGATTTGTGAACTAATTTTTCAGTGTATGTTAGGGTGAGTGAGGAAACGCCCATGAGGTAAAATGCCCCCTACTGTTTTTCCCAAAATAACCCAAGAATAAAATAATGAAGTTTTTGTTGTTGCTTTGGACTACTTTGACCAGAGCGTATGTAGAAGCTTTCACTGCTAAGTTTACACTGGTGACGCACTGAGAGAAACGGATTTCACATTAAGTGATATAATTTTTAACAGAAAGAAAAAGTGCTGTTCTTAAGGTTTTGCAGAACATCAAGCAGTTTTATATGATATGAGAAGAGTAACGCTGTAGTTAGTGAGTACTGTTATTTAAGAAAAAATATAATTATTATATTTTCCAAGTTCAGGGGTAAAAATCGCTCCCAATTATCATAAATACTGTAGTTAACAGGCCACATTATGAACACATCATATTTCTTTGTTTTTCCAGCCAATGTAAATCTAACTAGGTGGTTGAATAAAATACTTAATTTTATATTCAAAAATGACTACATTAGCATCAGCTAGCTAGTTAGCCAGCCAGTTAGTATCTGTAATAACATATATTTTTTCAAAAATCTTAATAATATTCATATATATGTTTATGTACTGTTATTTTGGCTTGTCTTTTAATTTTGGTTAAAACATGATTTCACTCTGATTTTACTGTAAACTTATAAAGCAAATTATTTGTTTGTGAGTGGGGCATATTACCCTACCTGTGGTACAAATTTAATTTTTAGTAAAAATCTAATAGCTGTTTTGCAATCACGTGGTTCTGATGGCTATAAACATCATATCCTCCTCATCATCATCATCATCATATACATTTATGATGTCGGTATAAACAGCCTAGTTACTTCACTAAAATGAATACAGATGGAGGGCAGGAAGTGGAAAAGCAGAATGGACTTAGATGGATGAAAAGTCCGTGAATGTGCTGAAGCTGGAAAGCTTATAAACAGAAAATCACAACAAATGTTGGACCTGGATCCTTATGTTAAGAAGATGAGTGATTTTTCTACTGAATTTCAAAGACTTGTCTGCCATTCAGACGGTTGATATAGAGAATGTGAAGCTGCTGTCACGCTGTGTTGAGGGTCTGGTTTGTTTTATATCGCTGGGCCGCCTTTCTACAAGGTGAGTTTAGGCTATTTCGATTTTCTGTCAACTTGAAAAATGTCACCATTGTACGCCATTCACAAATACCAGTGTATGTGACTGGCACAAACCTTGAGTAAATCATGCACATTTGATTCTATCTCATCAGTTTTGCATCTGATTGAGAAACTCCTACACATGTATATAAAGTTCAGCGCAAACAGGGTCCAAGACCTTTTCACTACTAATTTTTCTTTAGTAAATCCTGGACAGTAGTTTTTCAATGTCAAAAAGGTTTTGTGTCAAGCGCTATGTTGGTAAATCTGGTTTCCATTGCTCAAGGCCGCCCTCTGCTGGTGACTTTCTCTTTGTTTCATGTTAGTTCAGAGATATTGTAACAGGGATTCACACAGCTGGATGTTGCTCTTTTTCTATCAGGACTGTGACTCTGACACCAAAGCGGAGAGAGGGCAGGTCTCTGACTTCCATGACAGTGCTTCCATATCCATGGGTCCTTCTGGTGGGTCTGGAGGAACACAGGTGAACATTTCAGTTTGTTTCTAATCGCTTGTAATAAAGGTTTCTGATGATTTCTGTTATGAATACATTACATTTCACTGCATTGCATTATATTCCTGTTCACAGATAAGTGGGTTCCAGACCGAGTGAAGGTATCTGAGGCTTCTTCTTGTCTGTGTGCTTCTCTCTGACGCTGTTACTTGTTCCTCTGATGAGTGTCCTGATTATTACTTTAGTTTAGCACCACAAACAATGTGCAACATTTCATATGTTTATTGGTTCACGCCATTTTAATTGGCCACACTGGTTTTGGGTTTCAAAATGTTTTTATTTCTATAACTTTTATTTTATGTAGCATAATACATGAATTCTTCAAAGTTTTTTCTTCTTTTAAATAGAGGGTCTGTTCTTTCTTTTGATATATTGTATGTTCAGGACATCTATAAAACAGCATATTCTGGGTGTGAGTAAGAGTTTATTTGATATAAAATGTAGTAATACAACTGTTTCTTTTTGAAATAAGAATAGCACAATAAAATATTAATATATTCCCATTGTGGTCCTTGATTTGAGAAATACTCACGTATTTTCTACAAAAAAAAAAAAAAAGGTTTAATATTTTATTTAGGAATTTATTATAAATGATGTATGAAAGTTTATGTAACAACCTAAAAGTTGTAAATTATGAGGAAAAAAAACAAATAACTGTGATGGTTGGTCTCAAGAGGGTTTTTTCCTTCTGTAATCATTTTCTTTTGGCAAAAGCATATCATGTTTCCCAGTCTGTTCTTTTTGTTATCTATTATGATAATATGCATGAAGAAGAGTTCAGCTTATTTTACTTCAAGGTTTCTAAAGGCTGGTAGAGGGAATTTGCACAGTTGAGTTGTTCTTTTAGAGCACAAGATGGGGTGAGGTTTGGTCGGTGCAGATTTCTAAAAAGTATTCTTTGTACAGGTCTATGTTTTAGTTATAGAAGGTGCAAGAAGAGAAACTAGAAGTTGGAAGAGCCTGTAGGACAGAGTGCATTCATTGTGACAGATATTTGCATAAGTTCATCTTCAGTCAGTCCACTGACATGATCATAAATAATCAGCAATATGCATAATGGTTAAATGTACATAATGAGCATATTGTGTGTTTGAGATTGCAAATTCCTGTCAAACGTGTGAAATTATGATAATTAGAAAGTAAGATTATACAAACTGCTTTTGTATGTAGTTTTGACCTAAGGAAAGCATGATTGAAAACCGTTGGTTCTAAAGGGTTAACACGCTTGAACATGTGAAAGAATTCCTGGCCTGGTATGTCAGTGTCGTGAAATGGGCATGTTCTGTTATATAACATGTTTTTAAATGAAAAGATATATTACTATCTTATTTTTCTTTGCACATCCAATTTCACACCTTAGACACAATAATATCAAACTTATGATGACACATTTCCAATAACGTTATCTCCATTTCCATTTCCAATGCAAATGAGATGTTAATAAGAGTTTGCTTAGTGAATAACACGATAATATTGAATCCTGTGTTTCTATTGCCATACCTTTTTATACATGATGTTTGAGCTTCCACTGAGAGCTGTATCGTACACGATCAGTCTTTAATAATGCTCAGGGTTTCAGGAGTGTCTGTTTGTCTCTGAATCATTATCTTGCCATCATTTTCAACCCTTATACTTTTTTACCACACAATCAAGGATCTGCTGTATTCTTTTATGACACCTCGTTTTAACATGATTATTTTAAGTTATTTTTTAATAATAATCCATGAACTGCAACTACATCATATTTAAGCACAGCGATAATGTAAAGTAAAATGGCAGTATTGTTAATGCAGAGATGACAATCATGTAGTGTATGCAGTTCTGGGGAATCTTTGATCAACTGCATTTTGCAAAAATTACTGAAAGCACCTACTTTTTTGTAGTTTCCTTTAAACCTGACAGTCTGAATTGACTGCACAAACAATAATAACACACAGTATTTCATGAGATGCTCAAAATATACTGTAGATCAGAGATAAACAATAATATTTAAATACACTCATTGTTAATGAATCATTCTTCATAATACATCAACTAATGTCTACTTATTCAATTTAATTTAATATAAAAATATTAGTATTTGTGCAGTTTAATACTGATTTGCTGTAAATGCTGTAACAGTGTTATTGGATTCTCGGTTCATGTTCACATAATGCATTAATCCTCTCTTTCCCCTTTTGACCAGAGAGAATGTAAATAGCATATTACAGTTTATTTCGATTGCTAACACACAAGACTGATTCATTGGGCCCAATTTCCCAAACCATTCATT
>CM031950.1:37214944-37246611 GCA_018749465.1 Paracanthobrama guichenoti | reverse complement strand
GTTCAACGGTGTAGTCTGGACTGTGGTGTCCCCAGACCAGTAACATGTTATGGAACAGAAGCGCGCCTCCCTGCTGGTAAAGGAGGCTGCGAGAATGTCCGCAGACAGGAGCCCAGCTTTTTATAGCCATCACTTGAAGTTGAAGTTGAAGTTGGCTGGTTTGTCATTACACATGTACAAGTACAGTATAACGAAATGAAGTTTGAGCAAGCCCTCGGGCCGCCAACCCGATTATTCAGGCGCCGCCTACGCTCTCCAGAAATACAAGAATGCAATTTAGCAAGCATTACATAGCAAACACAACAAAACATAAACATAAACATAAACATGATACAGTACACGTGGTCACGTGATGGGATTTTTGTATGGAGGGGAGAGGAGATAGATAAACAGGCAGACGGTTGGAGGGGGTGGATCGGTGTAGGTTGTGTATGGTGCAGTGTGAGTCTGAGATTGTGTTGTGTGAGAATGTTAGCTATAACTTCAGATGTTTTCTCGAGTCAGTTCTATATGGTTTGTCCTTGAAGGGAGATAAGGTGGCAGTGCACAGGAAGATAGCAGACTAAGCTTGTCAGGCTGAAATCCCAACCGAGAGATAGGGACCAAGTGAGGTTCTGGTTGGGCTAGTTGATTAGGTCAGGCAAATACAATTTATTATTTTTTAATCCATTTGATGATCTTCAATTTGTCCGGACTTATAATCAATCAATCAGATCTGGTCCTCAGCATTCAAGGTCCGGTCTGTGCAGGGATTTCTAGACATTACGTCCAGCCTCATGGGCAGACCGGTTACAGTCCGTAAAAGTTCACCGATCTGACCCCGATAGAGCCCACTTACCTTGTGTATCCGCCAGTGCAGTCCGGACTGCGCATGTTACGATGGTTCAGTTCCTCAATTCCTATCACTTTCTGATCTAATTCCTTCAGACGGTCACACACAACCCCGAAGCATTCTTTAATTTCCACAGACAGCGGCTGGGTGAATTTGCTTGCAGCTGTCTTACCAATCTTCCGATAGGTCAGGGGCAATCCCAAAGCCAAAGAATAGGAACCCCGCCATCAATAATCCAATCATGTATAAATCTTTCCGCATCCTCCACGGACAGAGCCTCCAGGCACAGGTGACTTGCCAGTTGTTCCATGCGTCCCTCACGTACTCCTGCGTAAAAAGGTCCCAACCGGGCAGGTGGGTTCTCCCGGGCACCCTTCCTTAGTGAGAAAATTTTGTCGATTGTGCGCTGATTGACCAGTTAATCAATTCCATTTCAGTATTTTCAAGAGTCCAGCAAAGCAGCAGTCAGAGAGAAAGAGAAGAGACGAAACACTAGACAAAAACAAAACAGCGCGAGCCAGCAGGGGAACAGAGAGAAAACACGCCTGCACGGATAGAAGGACAGAAAGGATAGAAGGACTTCATTGTTCCCAAAAAGGATGGGGGTTGCGTCCATAATAGATCTGAAGCACTTGAATTGTTCTCTGAGGAGATTCAGGTTCAAGATGCTTACGATCATCTTTGTACTGAATTATATCGATGAGTGGCTGAAACTAGCCCAGCCGTGCGAGATGGCAGTTCGGGCATCAAGATGTTGAGACTGAACACGAAGAAGAGCGTGTTGACGCCATCCCAGAGGACTACATTCCTGGGGTTGTATGGGACTCGACCACGATGCAGGCCCGAATGTCCCCGCGTGGTATCAAGTCCATACAGGTGGAAGTCTCAACAATAGCTTAGGCCACAGCCGCGACCGTGAAGCAGTTCCAGAGACTGCTGGGTCTCACGGTAGCAGCGCCCAACGAATCCCGCTTTGGCCTGCTATACATGAGATGGCTGGCTGATGGTGGCTGGGACCAGGGGTTTTCCTCGAGAGAAATCTGCTCTGTATGATCAGAGTAACGCGAGGTGCCTTCATTCCCTCGTCATATGGAAGAAACTTGGTTCCTGTCCCAAGGTCCAGTGTTGGGAGCATCATGTTGCTGGAAGATTATTTCAACACGCCTTTGCAAGAGGTCTGTGGGAGATCTGCATTCTTCCTGACACATAAATTGTCTGGAAATGTTATGGTCTACAAAGCTCTGAGGAGCTTTTTCCCGAACCTCCAGAGCCACCATGTCCTGATATACTGCATCCGGACAATATGTCTGTGGTATTGTATCTGAATCACCGGGGTCTGAGGTCACGCCTCTATGCAGGTTGGCTCACCAGATCCTCCTGTGGTCCCAGGGGAAACTGTCATCTCTCAGAGTGATGTACGTCCCAGGGGACCAGAACCAGGGAGTAGACGTCCTGTCGAGGCAGGGACTGAGGCCTGGGAGGGTGACTCCACCCAGAGGTGGTGGAGGTCATGTGTGAGAGTCTCGGCCCAGTGGAGGTGGATCTGTTTGGCGCTCCCGAGAGATGTCCCACTGTCCTCTGTGGTTCTCTCTCAGCCTGGACGCCATGACTCAGATGTGGCCGAGGCTGTGTCTGTATGCATTTCCCGATTGCTCTGCTCCCGGGAGTTCTGGAGCGGGTCTGCCAGGAGGATCAGCCTACTCTTAGTAGGGACCGCTGGGCCGACTCCAAGCATGGTTCTCTGACATCACAACGCTCCTAGACGGTGCCTCCATGCGGCAGGACCCTTTGAGGAGGGATCTGCCGCCTCAGGCAGTGGGGCATGATTTTCCACCCTGGCTGGAGTTGTGGAACCTCTGGGTCTGGCCCCTTGAGGGGCCCGATACTTAAAGGATGGCTTGTCAGGCGGGGCGTCGCCGAGACCATACTCAGTTCCAGGGTTCCTTCTACGAGGAAACTGTACAACCTGAAGTGGAATGTCTTTTCCACTTGGTGTAGAGAACGGGAGGTGAACCCAGTTAACTGCCCTGTTGCGCAGTACTGGAGTTTCTCTGCCGGTCAAACCCATCCACTCTAAGGTGTATGCATTGGGGTTTCCCACTCAGCCAGTAGATGATGGACCTTGGGGAGGCATCATCTGGCTGTACGGGTTCTCCGTGGGGCATGGAGGATGAGGTCCTTGGCTCGCCCAGGGTCCCAACCTGGGACTTGGCAGTGGTACTTGAAAGGGTTGGCTGAGGCCCCTTGAGCCACTGGAAGTCAGCTGAGGCAAAGATCCTGACCCATAAGATGGCTTTTCTCCTGGCCATCACTTCTCTGAGCAGAATGGGGTAATTCCAGGCCTTGGTGGTTACGCTAACCTGCCTGGAATTTGCTCTGGCGGGTGAAAGCCATCTTGTACCCTAGGCTGGGATTTGTGCCCAAGGTGCCATCCAGTGATGTGGTCAGTGATTCTTCAGGCATTCCATCCTCTGCTCCTCACATGACAGCAGAGGAAGCCAGACTTCACCTGCTCTGCCCAGTTAGGGGAATTGAGGATCTACCTGGAGAGGTCACACAGTGGAGAAAGTCGGACCAGCTGCTGGTATGCTTTGGCTCACCCAAGAAAGGGCTGCCTGCTACCAAGTGGACAATCAGTAATCAGATTGTCCAGGCTATAGCCATGGTTTATCGGGTGCGCAACTTGCCTTCACTCTATAGCCGTGAGGGCTCATTCCACGAGGGTCATGGCCTCCTCGGCAGCCCCTCCTTTGGGTGGGGCACCCCACACACCTCATCAGGTTTTATGGTCTGAATCTCACTGCGATGCCTGGTGCCAGGTGCTTGCATCCTAAGTGTGCCTGGAACCCAGATTTACACTAGGTCAGGCGTGATTCTCGTGTGGCATAGTGGGTATGCTAAAGTGTTGTTAGATGCGGTGCTAGTTCCTCGAAGGGGGAACCTCTCGGGTTATAACTATAACCCTTGTTTCTGAGAAGGGAACAGACACTGCGCCTTGCCGCCACACCTCATCATGTGGGAGCGCCTGCTTCATCGCAGCTGTCTGTACTATGTGCCACCGCCCTTAGAAGCTTCTGGATATGCAGTCACATACTACGCCATGACGCAATAATTTTTAGTAATTTTTTCAACTCAATAATTTTTTTCTAGTATTTTAGACAGAAATGGAAGATTCGAAATGGGCCTACTAATTCATTTGGATCTAGTTGTGGTTTCTTAATGAGAGGTTTAATAACTGCCATCTTGAACTGTCTTCGGACATGACCTAGACATAAAGATGAATTAATAATATTGAGAAGAGGCTCTTCTGCTACAGGTAACAACTCTTTTAGTAGTTTAGTTGGTACTGGTTCTAATAAACATATTATTGGTTTAGAAGCAATCTTAGGGAACCAAGGTTATGTTAGTAACTGAGCACGCCCTTTCGATACTTTCCACTCATATTGCGACTAGAATTCTTTGGGAACCCAGTACAATCATGCCGCGCTGTGGCTGCCTAATTCGCAGCACTGGGACATGCATTGAGTCACAATGGAATATAATGAGATGAGTTCACAGAGGTCTGCAAATCTGGTGAAAGTGGATGGTGAGGACCAGCCAGCTGTAGCAAAGATATCGCCAATGTGCACACCACTGACCATGCCCAAGATGAGGCCATGCCTCTGGTTATTTTTGTATGCCTGTGCTCTTTCTCCTTGCTCTAGTTTCCTACATTCTGCGCTGCGCCATTTCCAAAAGTTGCCGCTTCATGCAAATCAGGGACGGGTCTTAGCATCACCATCGGTCCACTAGTTCTAGATTGACAGCTCATCCTCAGCCAATCAATCGAAGAGGGAAGTTGACGTCACTCTAATCAGTTCAGCCTGCCGCTGTTGAGCAAAAATCTAACGGCAACTTTTGGAAACAAAAGCACAGAATGTGGAAACAAGAGCAAAGGAGAAAAGAGCACAGGCATACAAAAAACGAAAATAAGAACAGAAAACATGATTTTGTGTGCGATTCAGATAATTTTGAATTCGTGATTCAGTTTTGAACAATATAATTTTAAACTTGTTTAAAAGTTTGATTCACGCTTATTATTTTAATTCCATGACTGTGTTGTTTTGTGATTCTGGTTAAATTTGCATTGATTTTCCAGTTTTGTGCATTATATTTTCACGTGTTTTAAAATTTTGATTCACGCTTATTATTTTTTGATGCATGACTGCAATACATTAGGCGGGAATCTGATCCCATAGAAAGGTCCTATACGGGAATGGGATGAGGCGGATTTAGCTGTCTTGATTCCTTCAAGAAACTAACAACTAAGTAGTTTCTGCCTACGGACTGGTCAATGCTATCAGTGTGAAACGATATAGCCACCACATACACTTTTAAACATGGAGGCCGGTGCAACCCATGTCCAACAGCTCTTGAAGGAAGTATTTTTTTGCATTTATTTTCACGCGCTACTTACTGTAATTACTTACACTATATTGAGACTTTTCTCTGTGATCTACACAGTTTTTAAATCCATATTATTTGTTCTGTCATTGATGGGAAAATCTGTTTGCTTATAGCAGTACTTGTGACCGTATGAGTTTTGCATGGTGGCGAAAATGGTGCTTTTGAGTGCATTTGTATGGCAGTGACTAGTGTTCAAAATCCAGTCCATACTGGTTCCTACATTCAGTGCACACATATCTGTTCCTATTAGCTCACTGATGTTCACCGATAAGAAAGTTACTAGCATTCTGGGTGTTGTCTATAAAATGTCAGCAAAAGGCAAATTCTTAAGCCGTGCTGTTACATTACAAACCTGATTCCAAAAAGTTGGGACACTGTACAAATTGTGAATAAAAACAGAATGCAAATGATGTGGAAGTTTCAAATTTCAATATTTTATTCACAATACAACGAGATGACATATCAAATGTTTAAACTGAGAAAATGTATCATTTTAAGGGAAAAATAAGTTGATTTTAAATTTCATGGCATCAACACATCTCAAAAAGTTTGGACAAAGCCATGTTTCCTACTGTGTGGCATCCCCTCTTCTTTTTATAACAGTCTGCAAACGTCTGGGGACTGAAGAGACAAGTTGCTCAAGTTTAGGAATAGGAATGTTGTCCCATTCTTGTTCAATACAGGCTTCCTAGTTGCTCAACTGTCTTAGGTCTTCTTTGTCGACTCTTCCTCTTTATGATGCATCAAATGTTTTCTATGGGTGAAAGATCTGGACTGCAGACTGGCCATTTCAGTGCCCGGATCCTCCTCCTACGCAGCTATGATGTTGTAATTGATGCAGTATGTGGTCTGGCATTGTCGTGTTGGAAAATGCAAGGTCTTCCCCGAAAGAGATTTACGCCTGGATGGGAGCTTATGTTGTTCTAGAACTTGGATATACCTTTCAGCATTGATGGTGCCTTTCCAGATGTAAGCTGCCCATGCCACACGCACTCATGAACCCCATCCCATCAGAGATGCAGGCTTGAACTGAGCGCTGAGCGCTGAATCTTGGGTTGTCCTTGTCCTCTTTAGTCTGGATGACATGGCGTCCCCAGTTTTCCAAAAAGAACTTCAAATTTTGATTGCCTGACCACAGAACAGTTTACCACTTTGCCACAGTCCATTTTAAATGAGCCTTGGCCCAGAGAAAACACCTGCGCTTTCTCGATCATGTTTAGATATGGCTTCTTTTGACCTATAGAGTTTTAGCCGATAACGGCGAATGGCACGGTGGATTGTGTTCACCGACAATGTTTTCTGGAAGTATTCCTAGCCCATGTTGTGATTTCCATTACAGTAGCATTCCTGTATGTGATGCAGTGCCATCTAAGGCCCGAAGATCACGGGCATCCAGTATGGTTTTCCGGCCTTGACCCCACGACAGAGATTGTTCCAGATTCTCTGAATCTTTGGATGATATTATGCACTGTAGATGATGATAACTTCAAACTCTTTGCAATGTTTCTGAGAAACTCCTTTCTGATATTTCTCCAGCATTTTTGGCCACAGCATTGGGGGAATTGGTGATCCTCTGCCCATCTTGACTTCTGAGAGACACTGCCACTCTGAGAGGCTCTTTTTATACCCAATCATGTTGCCAATTGACCTAATAAGTTGCAAATTGGTCCTCCAGCTGTTCCTTATATGTACATTTAACTTTTCCAGCCTCTCTTATTGCTACCTGTCCCAACTTTTTGGAATGTGTAGCTCTATGAAATCCAAAATGAGCCAATTTTTGGCATGACATTTCAAAATGTCTCACTTTCAACATTTGATATATTATCTACACTCACCTTAAGGGATTATTAGGAACACTGTTAAATTTCTCATTAATTCAATTATCTAATCAACCAATCACATGGCAATTGCTTCAATGCATTTAGGGGTGTGGTTCTGGTCAAGACAATCTCCTGAACTCCAAACTGAATGTCAGAATGGGAAAGAAAGGTGATTTAAGCAATTTTGAGCGTGGCATGGTTATTGGTGCCAGACGGGCCGGTCTGAGTATTCCACAATCTGCTCAGTTACTGGGATTTTCACGCACAACCATTTCTAGGGTTTACAAAGAATGGTGTGAAAAGGAAAAACATCCAGTATGCGGCAGTCCTGTGGGGCGAAAAATGCCTTGCTGATGCTAGAGGTCAGAGGAGAATGGGCCAACTGATTCAAGCTTGATAGAAGAGCAACTTTGACTGAAATAACCACTCATTACAACCGAGGTATGCAGCAAAGCATTTGGAAGGAAGCCACAACACGCACAACCTTGAGGAGGATGGGCTACAACAGCAGAAGACCCCACCGGGTACCACTCATCTCCACTACAAAAAGGAAAAAGAGGCTACAATTTTGCACAAGCTCACCAAAATTGTACAGTTGAAGACTGGAAAAATGTTGCCTGGTCTGATGAGTCTCACTTTCTGCTGAGACATTCAGATGGTAGAGCCAGAATTTGGTGTAAACAGAATGAGAACATGGATCCATCATGCCTTGTTACCACTGTGCAGGCTGGTGGTGGTGGTGTAATGGTGTGGGGGATGTTTTCTTGGTACACTTAGGCCCCTTCGTACAATTGGGCATCGTTTAAATGCCACAGCCTACCTGGCATTCATTGTTTCTGACCATGTCCATCCCTTTATGACCCCTTTGTACCCATTCTCTGATGGCTACTTCCAGCAGGATAATGCACCATGTCACAAAGCTTGAATCATTTCAAATTGGTTTCTTGAACACAACAATGAGTTCACTGTACTAAAATGGCCCCCACAGTCACCAGATCTCAACCCAATAGAGCATCTTTGGGATGTGGTGGAATGGGAGCTTCGTGCCCTGGATGTACATCCCACAAATCTCCATCAACTGCAAGATGCTATCCTATCAATATGGGCCTACATTTCTAAAGAATGCTTTCAGCACCTTGTTGAATCAATGCCACGTAGAATTATGGGAGTTCTGAAGGCAAAAGGGTCAAACACAGTATTAGTATGGTGTTCCTAATAATCCTTTAGGTGAGTGTATATTCTATTAGAATTAGTAAAAAACGTATGCGCATGATTTAGCCTACTAATTTTTACTTGCATGTCAAAAAAAGCCGGGCCCGTAGAATAAGGTGGATAAGCAGGAAGATAAGATGGTAATGATGAACAGGTGAAATGAGTAACTGGTGGAAATGATCTATGATGGACAACAGAACAGTAACACCTGACTTCACCTGCTGGTCAGAGCAGAACAGCAGGACCTGAAAACCAACAAGAGAGAAAGAGAGAGACTGAAATAGAGATTACAGTATACTGAGTGAAAAGGATATTATAATAGGAAATGTCATATATTACAAATATATTGGAAATAAAGAGCTACATGAAAGCTCAAACAATAAAAAGAACAAGTGTAATGCACTAAAGAAGGCAGTTTGCAGTAGTCTAGAAATCTAGACGCACTCCAGCGCAGCAGCTAATATAATCTGCAGCCAGGGCATCTAGCAACTCTCCGTTGGCTTATGAGCTGAAAAAAAAACTCTAGTCAGGCCAGTTACATCGTGGTATAGAGTCGGGTGGGTGGCCTAACATAATGACAGCAGAGTTGCGGCGGTTCCAAGTGCTAATTTGAAAAAACAAAGAAGCTGGGCTGAACAGCTGTCTTTCAAATCGGCTTTGGCCGCAACTCTGGAAGACTTGGAGTTAAGCTTTTTTTTGAGAAAAGAACAAAGAACGGCACTGAAGTCATTCTTAAAAAAGAAAGATGTGTTCGGAGTTTTGCCGACTGGATACGGCAAAGGTTTGATCTATCAGCCAGCTCCGCTTCACCTTCTTCGTTGCTCTGGTTGGTTGTAGCGCTATCCTATTGTGTGCAGAGGGAATCTGAAAGACAACCATTTATCCCGCCCCTCGGATTGAGCCCTGCCAATGATGTATTCCCAGACCCAACATCTTGATGTGGGTCTGGCTTGTCAGGCTAAGTTTGCAGTCTAGATAGGAAAAAGCATGAAATATATGATTTTACAAACTCTTATTTGTCTTATTAATTTGTTTATTTTAAGTTTCATGTTTAATTGTTTATACAGTACAGCACAATTCTTCTTTAATCATCTGAGGATGATCTTTGTTCTCTTTTTGTTTGTTTCAATGGGGAAATTATTTTGCTTAAATATTTGAATTTCACATTTATCAAAGTTTAAAAAACAAGAATAAAATTGTAATTTCTATTTGATGAAAACAAATGTGGTGAAAATAAATCCTAGAAATCACCAATTGAGATCTATGATCAATTCTTTTAAATTAGTGAAAGAGGGGGTATAAAGGATACACTTGATGTAGGTAATACAATCTTAAGATCATAATGTAGTAATTTTTACATAAGAAATTTGTTACACTTGAAACTCACTAAAAACATGTCATGTTTTTTTCTATTATTGTAAAAGTAAAAAAAATGCATTCCCTTACAGTTCAATTTAAAAATCTAAACTCCTGTCTTAAAGGATTAGTCTACTTCAAAATAAAAATTTCCTTGATAATTTACTTCACCCTCATCTCATCTAAGAGGTTCATGTCTTTCTTTGTACCTTTATTTTTGTAAAGGGTGTTTGATTTAGTCTTTGCTCGTTCATTTTAACACTGGGTTGGTATTTCCCACCTACGCCACGGCCGTGACCTTTCCAATGTGATGATGCGCCACGTCGTGCAAATTAAAAAGTATATTTTTATTTTTTAGGAAAATGACTGATCAAAGCCCTTTGAAACTGCGATTTGGACCCCTTCAACCTGTTGGTTGCAACTGAAGTCCATTATGTGAGAGAAAAACTGGAATGTTTTCCTTAAACTTAATTTCTTTCCGCTGGAAGAAAGAAAGATATAAAACATCTTGGATGAGATGGGGTTGAGAAAATTATCAGGAAATCATCATTTTGAAATGAACTAATCATTTAAACTACTCTCCAAAATGCAACAGATTTAAATATGAATGCGATAATTATTATTATTATTATTATTATTTATATTTTTTATTATTAAACAAAGCATTGGTATTCTTTATAGTACATTTAAACAAATTAAATCCAGTCTTAACCTGCCTACAAAATCCACCAGATTACTGATACTGCTACTACTACTACTAAAGGTGTAAAAGTTATTTATCTTTCTTTCTTTTTAACATCACAAAACCCAACAGTTTTAGCAGGGATGTGTTGTACTGTATTTTTCAACTCACACACTGACACACTCACACACAGAATCTACAACAACAGAATATACAACAACTGGAACTACAACAGCAGAATCTACAACAGCAGAATATATAAATAACTGAAACTACAACAGCAGAATCTACAACAGCAGAATCTACAACAGCAGAATCTACAACAGCAGAATCTACAACAGCAGAATATACAACAGCAGAATATACAACAGCAGAAATCTACAACACTCAGACTCTACAACAGCAGAATATACAACACCAGAATCTATAAACAACTGAAACTACAACAGCAGAATCTACAACACCAGAATCTACAACAACTGAAACTACAACAGCAGAATATACAACACTCAGAATATACAACAACAGAATATACAACACCAGACTCTACAAGCAACAGCAGAATATACAACACCAGGACTCTACAACAGCAGAATATACAACACTAGACTCTACAACAGCAGAATATACAACAGCAGAATCTATGAACAACTGGAACTACAACACTAGAATCTACAACACCAGAATATACAAGCCACAACTGGAACTACAACAGCAGAATCTACAACAGCAGAATATACAAATACAACTGAAACTACAAACAGCAGAATCTAAAACAGCAGAATATACAACAACTGGAACTACAACAGTGCAGAATCTACAACAGCAGAATATACAACAACTGGAACTACAACACCAGAATCTACAACAACTGGAACTACAACAGCAGAATATACAACAACTGCAACTACAACACCAGAATCTACAACAACTGCAACTACAACACCAGAATCTACAACAGCAGAATATACAACACTAGACTCTACAACAGCAGAATATACAACAGCAGAATCTACAACAACTGAAACTACAACACCAGAATTTCAGGCAACAACTGAAACTACAACACCAGAATCTACAACACCAGAATCTACAACACCAGAATCTACAACAGCAGAATATACAATAAACTGGAAATCCATAACAGCAGAATATACAACAACTGGAACTACAACAGCAGAATATACAACAACTGAAACTACAACAGCAGAATCTACAACATCAGAATATACAAAACAACTGAAATCTACAACACACAGAATCTACAAACACCAGGTAATCTACAACAACTGGAACTACAACAGCAGAATCTACAACAATAGAATATACAAACACTAGACTCTACAACAGCAGAATATATACATACCAGAATCCATACAACAACTGAAACTACAACAGCAGAATCTACAACAGCAGAATATACAACACTAGACTCTACAACAGCAGAATATACAACAGCAGAATCTACAACAACTGAAACTACAACAGCAGAATCTACAACACCAGAATATACAACAGCAGAATCTACAACACCAGAATATACAACACCAGAATCTACAACAACTGAAACTACAAATAGCAGAATCTACAACACCAGAATATACAACACTAGACTCTACAACAGCAGAATATACAACACTAGACTCTACAACAGCAGAGAATATACAACAGCAGAATCTACAACAGCAGAATATACAAATAACAGCAGAATCTACAAAACTGAAACTCACAGAAAATAGAATCTACAACACCAGAATATACAAATAACTGGAACTACAACACAACAGAATCTACAACACCAGAATATACAAATAACTGGAACTACAACACCAGAATCTACAACACCAGAATCTACAAAATAACTGGAACTACAAACAATTAGAATCTACAATACCCAGAATATACAACAACAGAATCTACAACACCAGAATATACAACAACTGGAACTACAACACCAGAATCTACAACACCAGAATATACAACAACTGGAACTCCACAACACCAGAATCTACAACACCAGAATATACAACAACAGAATCTACAACACCAGAATATACAACAACTGGAATCTACAACACCAGAATCTACATGACTGGTAGTATATTGTATTGATTAATGTATGAGCAAATCACATCCATGTTATGTGTTTGTGATGCATGTAAATAATTTAAAATAATTTATAAAGCCATAAAGGCCATTATATTTGAGCTATATTAAGGTGATTTAGCCATTGGGCACACAGTCAAAGGTAATCAGAGCCATGCTTTCATATGGCTACAATGCTATTTCATTATACAGAGAATATAAAATACAATGATGGGGACACTAAGGTAAATTAAATTGAAATTAAGTCTATGACATTACTAATACATTTTCAACATCGTTTTTCTGTCTTTTTTTTTTTCTTTTCTTTTTTCAGACAATGACATCAATATTCCAAGCCAATTTTATCCATTTGGAACTTCAAGACTCAGTGAATGGACGCATTGATGATGGGAGTTCATCCATATATACCTCCAGCAGCATTTATATATTTTTGGGCAAACATATAACCAAATTTATGTAAGTTAATCTGATATGAGAGGATATTGGATTATGAGTGTCTATGTTAATACATTGTACTCCTGGAGAAAAGTAAATGAGGAAATGAATTTAATGCAGTTTAAATTACTGTTATAAACAATATTGCATCTTTTATAAGAATTCTGCAAATGATAATCAGTCCTTCTATTTCAGGTTAACAACAATGGACACTTGACTTTTGACGGGGCATGGTACAGCTACACTCCATACAGGTTCCCAGCTTATGGAGGAAAGATCTCATTGCTCCATTCTGGACAGATATTGACAACCCGTTGGAATGGTGTTATCTCATTATCAACAGTACACTCTGGCAGTGTCCTTACACAGGCGACTCCAAGACATAAGCTGTAAGACAGCTGCAAGCAAATTCACCCAGCCGCTGTCTGTGGAAATTAAACAATGCTTCGGGGTTCTGTGTGACCGTTTGAAGGAATTAGATCAGAAAGGTGATAGGAATTGAGGAACTGAACTGCAACAACGCCAAGTCCGACTGCGGATACGCGCAGGAAAGAGTGGGCTCATCGGGGGTCAGATCGGTGAACTTTTTTACGGACTGTAACCGGTCTGAACATGAGGCTGACGTAATGTCTAGGAAACTGCACAGACCGACGCGAATGCTGAGGACCAGATCTGATTGATTGATTATGATCCGGACAAATTACCGAAGATCATCAAATGGATTAAAAATAATAAATTGTATTTGCCTGACCTAATCAACTAGCCCAACGAACCTCACTTGGTCCCTATCTCTCGGTTGGGAGGTCAGCCGGGCAGCTGTCTGCTATCTATCTTCCCTGTGCACTGCCTTATCTCCTCTGCAAGGACAAACCATAGAACTGAACTCGAAAACATCTGGAAGTTATGGCTAACATTCTCACACAACACAATCTCAGACTCACTGCTCGCACCATACACAACCTACCCGATCCCACCTCCAACCAACCGCCTGCCTGTTTATCTATCTCCTCTCCCACTCCATACAAAAATCCCATCACGTGACCACATTGTACTGTAGTGTCATGTTTATGTTTATGTTTATGTTTTGTTGTGTTTGCTATGTAATGCTTGCTAAATTGCATTCTTGTATTTCTGGAGAGCGAGGGCGCGCCTGAATAATCGGCTGCGTCCGAGGCTTGCTCCAAAACTTCATTTCGTTATACTGTACTTGTACATGTGTAATGACGTAATAAACTTCAACTTCAACTTCAACTTCAACATATTCAGTACTTCCTGACTTGAGTTTCTGCTTCATGGGTCTCTTTGTTGCAACATGGGATAGGAGTTGCATACTACTCCAATTCAAGAACAGTAGAGCCCAGTTTGATATCATGGAAACTTCCATGTGCCCATTTAAAAGAAATCGTATACCATGTTTTTGCTTCACTTACAAAGAAATTCAAACTTTGTTTGTCTTTTAAGGAAACATCTTTCAAGTGGTTTTGATTTCAAATGGCCGTCTCTCATTTGTTGTGATGAACTATGGTGCAATCGCCCAGCTGTGCAACGAGCATGTACAGGTATGCACAAGATATTTATTTATTTATTTATTTATTTATTTATTTATTTATTTATTTATTTATTTATTTGTACAATTACATTAGACAAAGTTGATAAATAACTGAATAATTGTTAATAAAGAATTATTCAGTTTTAAGTAAAATGTTTGGGGGTTTAAAAACAACACATTGCAATACAGTTAAGATAAGTACAGTTTTAATTTGTAAGCGATCCAAAGATATAATGCTCATATGTAGCCTAGATCTCAAACTGACTGTCAGGATTGCTACAAATGTCTGCAATGCAAGAACAAAAATATATGGGTAATGCTTTAAAATTACATCCCGAAAGCAAATTGAAAAAAAAATTACAGCGTAACTTTAGTAATTATAGTGTAACTCAAAGTACTTATGTGTAGGTATAAAGGGAACAATATATGTAATATCTGGGGGAAATTAACAAACTATATATACTATAGTATTTTTTAATTAAGGCAAGGCAAGGCAAGTTTATTTATAGCACATTTCATACACAGTGGCAATTCAAAAATGCTTTACACAGAAATGGAATTAAAATATTTCTGAGGAAAAAACAAAACAAAAACATCTCTCCCATTCTTCCACCTAGATGCCTTAACAAAATAATAAAATAAAAATAAAAAGGATAATTAAAACAGTTATAATAAGAATTAAAATAAATAAAACATAATACAGGAATAAAATAAAATAAAATAAAAAAAAGTAAAAAAAGATGCACGCGTTTTCCAGTGGAGTACAATAATGTAAAAACCGCACGCTGTCATGTCGTAAGTGTTTTGCTACAAAAATTTGCTCATATGACAGGAAAATCTTTCCACTGCCTTTAGAATTAAAGGGATTGTTCAATTCTGAAATGAAAAATAAACATCTTTTTACTCCACCCTGCTGTTGTTCCAATGCCCGATGTCCTTCTATCTTGTTCGGACCTCAAAAGGAGAAATTTTGAAAACGACTTGCACACGCCTCCCTAATATAATGGCAGTGAATGTCGACTCATGCTAAAACTTTTACAAAAAGATACAGAAGTATCATGTAATGATACAGTGAGATGCTACCATATATGGAAAGTGTTCAGGAGTGCATACTATAAGGTTGTTTTGTGACAATCACGTGACTTCACTTCCAGGATAAACATCGATACACTTGGACATTGCATCTGCACTTTCTGTTCTCAAGTCGTTACGGGTGTAACAACCTGTTATAAAACCTGTTTGCATTATTATACTCTCTTATACATTTGTTAACCACATATTTATAAGTCTCACAGTTTCACTACCGTACAGTTTACTTCACTCATTTCTATTCCACTTTATTTTTTTATTTTTTTTTATATATATATATATATATATATATATATATATATATATATATATATATATATATATATATATATATATAGTAGCAGTATATATATATATATATATATATATATATATATATAATATATAATATATAATATATATATATATATATATATATATAATATATATAGTAATTTTTTTATTCTATTTCTATTATAATTTCACCGCACTGCTTCGGCGTGAATACAGTGTGCCTGCTCTGAAACCTGTGCAACCTCTTTTAATTGTTAATCGCTTTGAGTTGGTTTCAAAATGGTCTGTGTGTAATGCTGATATTTCTTTGAGACAAAGGAAAAAAAGATTGATAGGAAAGCTCTGGACGTGGTGGCCGTGGCCTAAGCTATATCTTGGGATTTTGTTTTCGTTTAATTGACAGTTGTTTTGCCAATGCAATGACATAGCACTTCAATCTTTTGTTTGTATAAATCAAGTATAACCTTTACAAGTTGATTTGGCTAGAAGCATCAACCCACCTCCTGTATGTCCTTTACATAATCAGACGCATGGTCTCTTCTCAGTGCGCAGTGAGCTGGTAAAGTCACAAGATGCGTACTTAAAAATAGATGTTGGTACATATCGCTGCAAGAAGATACGTTGTGCTGTAGCAAAGCATTGTAGGCTCGCCAAACAGAATGTAGCTTAGTCGCTTCTACACCGCTTACCGCTGAAAAAGTAGTTTGCTACTGGAAAAGCTTACTGTCGTTTTAAAGGCAACTGAGGTACTGTTAAGTTGCTGAAAAATGTAGTTTAACGCTTCTAATGTAGAAAAAAGTTAGTAACATCGCTACTTCGTAGTTAGTTACTCCCCAAATACAGCACAGTTCATTAATACTCTGAGTGTTAGTTGACGTTTAGGCACAATTATCATTTAGTCAACAGAATGTCTAAAGGGGACCATCAAAATAAAGTATGTTACTTGGCAAGTATTCATATTATGTGCATTATTTATGCCTCAACAAATCAGAGCATAATGGATGTCTTCTCCCTTATCACTAGGCTGGTTATGACACCATCGACTTCAAGTCACTATTTCTCAATTACTGGATCACTCCAGAATGATACATCACAAGTTTACCATACATGGCAGCAAATGTCACTGTGTCAGGCAGGATGGGTCTTTCAGAACAGATCATGGAAATACGTGGCTGTCGTCATTTAATGGTAAAGCTGCTTCCCTGATTTGCTTCTCTCATTTGCTATTTGCAGTAAGCCTCCATAAATGACCTGGTATTCAAATGATTGATGACTCATGTTAGTAAGAGCCTCTCCAGGTCAAGCTCTTCCAGCAATTACAATAAATTATTTGTGGTGTTTATATCCTTGCTAAACTCTTTGTAATAGGTTTTCCAGTGCAGCTGGGAGATTCCCTTCTGGAATGATGCCACCTGTCAGCAGAGATGCAATCTGTACCAGAAGTGGCCTCCAAAGTGCAGATTTGAGCCCTGTACTTATTCCCAAGCTTGTCGCCCAGCAGCTTTCAGTAATACTTTGTCAGAACATCTGTGAGGCAAACATGCACCACTCTCTGGTGATCCCCTACCATGCACCCCGACAATCAGATATTTCACTTTCTGAAGGAACCTGCACGTGATGTTCTGTCTGAGGTTAGTAATGCTGCCTCTGGTGGCTTTCCTATATTTATAGAACATATTTTATTAAAATTGGGAATCCTTTACTGATTCTGAATTTTTGTCATTGTTCAGGCTTAATGGGAAATGGTTTGCCACTATCGCATTGAGGGCAAAAATGAGCATCGGGGAGTACACGTGTGTCATGGACTCCGGATGGTCAGAGTTTTTGTCTATAATGAAGAAATTGAATTGGTCAAAGATCACAACTGGCGAGGCAAAGGTAATTATCACTGGTATTGGCGCTGTAATGCTGATTTCCCAGTTCAGCCATCCATCCATATTCCAAAATGTTTTTGTTTTGTCAACATTGGCAAGGTTAATCGGGACTTTTCGAAAGCAACACCATTAACTCCTCTCCACAATGGCTCCATCCAAGTTCTCATCAGTCAGGTTTTTCCTTGGCCATCAGCACAGACTTCCTTTGGTCTCCTAGTGACTCTGCTATGATGCATAAGCAGCCATGTCGTACCATCTCTGTACCATATGACTACCAGAATGCCACATGTATCTGTGTGGGAACTATAACTCATATCCTGGAAGATGACTTCTGCTCAGTCTCCCGGAGAGATCTTGGAGCTCGGATGTTGACTTTGCCAACTCTTTGGAAGGTAGAGGGGGGACACAGATCCTGAACAACGCTATGGATGTCAGGTGCACAGGTCCTGCTTGTGCAGTTTGTACCAACAGTGAAATGAGCCTTTACAGTGACATCGAACTACTGGTGAATCCCAGAGATGTTTCCTCAGGGCTTTGTATTTTTGCCTACTCTGTGTTTTCTACCACAGACTTACATAGAGAACTTCTGCATCTAAGATCTTTGTCTTAGAGGAGGGTACTGAGCCTATTCTGTGCTGTCAGTGGCCTCTCAGTGTGTATTCTGCTCAATGCCAACAACAGGGTGTACAACTTGGACAGTGGAGGACAACCAGGCTTTTGTAAGTGCTGTTATTATGTCTTTATTAGAAGTAAATTTGGCATTCAAACTTAATGTAACTTCTAAATATTTGTGCAAGGTGAAAGACCCAGAGTTTGATGCTTTTTCTTATTTCTCTGCACTCCATTTCCAGAAATTATATGCCCTGATAGTCACATAGTCATTTTGAGTCCAACGGAACAAGCTGCCCTGCAACTTGTAGCAAACCTAGCATCTGCTCCCAATAAACTGTCCTTTGCCAAACCAAGAGGAGCTGCATTTGTAATGATGGGTACGTCCTCAGTGCTGGGGCAATGTGCCTGCTAACTGTGGCTGCACATTTGAGGGTTTCTATTACTCTGAGGGACAGTCAATAGTGCTGGACGAGGACTGTGGAGACAATGTGTTTGCAGTAGCAGGTCAATGGTCTGTTATCAGCACCTGTGCGTGGTCCAGCAGAGGTGTGTGACTCACAATGCGAGGGGCTGCAGACCCATCAGCTATGCTACCTGTTTGGTTGAAGGCCCGGGTTTCACCACTTTGATGGACAAACTTCTCAGATACCCAGGAGCTGTGCAGACTTACTCCTGCACGAAAAAAAGAATAAACATCCCCAACTTCACTTTGTTTTGACAGTGGAGAAAAAGTACCTGAGGCCCTCAAGACTTTCCAGGTTTCTAAATTCTGAGACTGGAGTGAACTCGCAGTGTTTCCATTGGAATTGGGAGAGTATAAAGTAAATGTACAGTAAGTTAGCTAAAAAAATATTAGCTTTTCATTTATTTGGGAGCAGCTTAACTATATTATTTCAAAACTCATATACTGGGATGAAATTAACTTTTTACAGTCTTCCCTCAGGTGGATGGACAGATGGGTTGGCCTTCCCACTTAGCATTGGTTCCAGTCAGATCCCATTTACTACAGTAGTGTGAGGGGTTTTGTTTTTAGAGACAAACTTGGAGTGACTGTTAGAGCCGGACTGGCCACACATTGTCCGGACCACGGCTCCAACCACATACAATGGTACATCACTCTGGAGGTCTCATGGGAACTTGAATGGAAACATTAATGATGAATCTCCATGTGCCCAGATGGTGTCCTGCTGGACGATTCCGGCAATTTGCAGATAGCTGGCGTGGATGGATCTCTGCTCAGTCTACTCAGAGGACCCAGCTGACATTTGGGGAATCCAGGACTTTATCAGAACAGGAGCGAGTTCAGAGATCTCGCAACATCATGGTAATAGAATGATGGACCATTTGCTGAGTGCAGCAGAAACACTAGACCCCTAGGCAGTGGATTGAAGAGTGCATTCAAATGCTAGAGCAGAGCAGGGGTGCCAGGGAGGTTTATGTGAAGCCCTGCGTAGGGTACACGCTACCACCAAGCAACACAATGGTATTACAGCTGAGGAGTGGAGGAGTATCACCAACACTGTATGGTATCTTGTAAGGTGATAAGACTTTAGAATTAACCTATAAATCTTTCAAATTGGATCATTAATTGCTTTTTCCATCCTGTTTTGTCTTACCATTATTCCAGATCCCAATCATTCAGCAAAATACTCATTTTGTTTTGTGTGGTGCCATCCTGTCCTGCAGTTTCATGCCCTAGTCTCTCATTTCCATTCCAGTGTGCTCTGCCATGCCAGGGGATGCCAGCGCAATGATGATTCAGCGCTGGATGGAGATCGCTGTGTTCCCCACTGGCTGCGGCTGCCACTATCATGGCCAAGTATATCGGCAGCCTCGATATGCCCAGTGCTGGCAGGAGTGAAGAGTTCCCAAGTCCTGTGTGTCTGTGATGGAATCACTGGAACGTACGCTGCACATCATCATCTTGCAGTGAACAGGAAATCTGCCGTGGTGGTAGATGTATATGGCTGTCATCCTCGCCCACATGGTAACTGCGAGGCCGCTGGAGGATCCTTTCTACCGGCACTCGAGCAGAACCTACTTTTGACTTTCAAGCGCACATGCCGAGCATGTTCTGGCCACAGCGCGTAATGATATCTTCGACTTCCACACTTCCAAGCTGCAAGCTAAGAAATGCAAGCATGGAATGGATGGCCCTGAATGGTAACTGTTGAAGCGGTCATTGATTGTCCCGGGGCACCTTGTGGCACATGTCACATGATATGAACAGTTACCTTGCTGCTAAGGTAAGCAAGTCTCATTTCGCTGGTGATTTGGGTTATTGAGTATATGTGATATGAAAATTTGGCAGTAATTATTGATATGATTGTTTCATATAAACAAGTGCTATTTTTCTTCAATTAGGTTGGATGATGAGACCCAGAAAACTTCCTCCTGCCCATCTTGGACTCTGGTCGTGGTATCTGTCTACTCCACAGGACAGTTTGTCTATGTCTTCATTGGATCTTGCTTTGTGTTTCATGCCGCCATGGTGGCCTGGAGGGAAACACACATGGTGCCAGCCAGCTACAGTGGAGTTAGCATGTGGCATCTGTGGCAACTTTTAACGGTCAGATGGACGACGGCGACTTCTCACTCCTTCCAGGGTGCTCTTGGGTCCCTTCAGCAGACTTCGTTTGGTGCAGAAATGGATGGGTTGGAGGAGGACTTGTCGTGCAGTAATGAACATGGGGATGGTTCCCCACTATTGCTAAGATGAGAGCTCCACTTGATCTCACTGCCTTAGGTGATATCATCAGAAACAATCAGGGTCCTTTAGCTTCTGCCATGGTTCTTGTAGGATCCACACGCCTACTTTGATAACTCGTGTGTTTGATGTGTACTTGGGAATCATAATGTGGATGTATTGTGTCGGTCTGTCCAATCCTATGGAGTGCTTGGCCAACTGTCAATGCCATGGTCTACCCTGGGAGAGAACTTGTACCCTGTGGTAAGTGATCAAGTGTTTAGCTGATATATTTAAAAATACCAAACTACCGGACATTATTATTATTATTTTTAATCTTTTTTTTTTTTCCATTCCATTGAATTCTTCCTTTTATCTCGAAAGATTAAATATTGCATTTTACAAATAGATTTTGTTGTTGCATTTCCAGTAATGGACTGGTTCTCAAACAGTCATTATGAGGTGTGGTTAACAGACTGTGGTCACATCGGCTTCTAGCAGCATCGATGCTAAGTTGTGAAACATACATGCCTGAATGGCTGGTTGCTCTGTGATGAGGATTTGTGGGAGGGAGTGGAGGGACTCGTGTACCAGTGGAACAATGTGTCTGCTTGTAGTTGATGGATTCTACTATCATGTGAGGATTTTCAAAACATGCCAGGTTGTTAAGCTCATTATATATGGTAGTGGATATAGGGAAGTATAGTCTTAGCATATTATGGCAAATATACATGATCTCAAACACTTATCAAAAACTGTGGTGGTGCCATGGTATAAAGATGGTATCATCCTAACTCATTCATTTGGTTGTTGATGGTACTCTCAAAAATACATACTTACTGGATGTTATGTGTTACAGAAATGTAAAGTTTGTTGGTCATTATTGATTTTGTAGATTGGTGAACAGTTCTGGGATTCAACCATGTTCCTAACATCTGTTAGTAAGCGGTTCGAATGATCTGCGCTGCACTGCATCTTTCTGCCCAGCGGCCGCGGAGGTCAGGTCAGAAATGGATGCCGTGGACTGCTACAGTCCAATGTCCACGCGGTACAGTCTGGGGCTTACTCCCACTACATCACTTTGATGGGGCTGTAACCCACTTTCAGGTACATGAAACTGTTTTTTGCAGACAAATATAATTGTTGTTTTGGTGTCCCGGCATTAGAGGATAAAATTACTTAACAGTCAAGTATATCTGCAAAGGAGGGTTAGTATGTTAGAATAAAGCAAGGTTGGATTCCAAATGTTCTTTTGTTTTATTTTTGTTTTTCATTAAAAAAAAGAAAAAGAAAATATTCTAGTATATTTAAGTAAGTGTGGCGTGGGGCAGTGAAGGGCAACACTTAACACTAATGTACAACTAGGGGAAATTTATACCCAATATAGGGTACACACACAGGTCTGCTAATACTAAACACAAGAGATGTGGATATAAATACAAAAATGTCTTTATTTCACAATAATAATAATAATTAAAAATGTAGGAAAATCATGACCAGACAAGGAAAGAAAAAGGCTTTCAGGCTGAGGCTTCTCACTTCAGTAGGGTGGCTAGGCTGAACAGCAAGTATCATAAGACACACCACTCACCCAAATATATCCTGCACACCACTCACACGGCATCACACTCAAGAGATGGAAAACGAAAGGTCAATGGCAAAACACTCTGTGAGAGAAACACTCACCACCAAGGGCAAAGACAGCCAGCTTCCTCACTGGGAGGACTCTGGCTTCTTGAAACAAAAGAAAAATAAAATGTAAAATGTACAATTTGTAGCAATATATTCAAGTCCACAACTTGGTATTAGAATAAGTTCAAACCATGAAGGAGGACAATACTGGGCAGAAACTACTGGCCACAGGGTCAGACAGATGTACAGGATGTCTACCAACTGGTTCACACCACTATGGGCTCAAGTGAACCTAGATCATGGTCATGGAGCAGTAAGATGTTAAAGAAATATAGCAAAACAAGGGAGGGAAAATGGAAACCAACAATACAAATGAAAAACAGCAAATAATCATATGTTTCAAATGAAACTGCATAGAAATGGGCAACATGATGAGTTAAGAAATAAAAACTTAACGGCCGGAAAAAGGACTCTCAACAAATACTCAAAACAAAACAAAAGATACTTGATCTCTCTATGCATGAGATATCACCTCGACTTTTCATGACGCCACTTCCTAGGAAGAGCACAGACTCTGCTGGAAACTAAAATAACAAACACGCTGGGTTGGTAACAGAACAGGCTAAATGCTGCACCGTTAGTGGCACATCTCACATTAGTCAATGGCCCAGACTAGCCACCTCCACCTAGACCACCAGCATGGAGCGTAAAGCAAAAACAAAAACAAACAAAATAAAAAAAGTAAGGAAGGAAATGGTCACACAGATGCAAAATAGCATGTGTAGAACAAACTTTGTCTAAGGAGCATTTGCCTGTGCAGTCCACAGCAACGGCAGCCTACCAGAACAGTTGCTCCGCTAAAATATACAATAGCACAAAAGTTAACAAAAATCAGTAAAAAAACAAAAACACCCAACCCCATAATACCTGGCGGGACTGGCATATACATACCCAGAGGTAGATCACAAAACTGCTGTGCTCAGGTTACTCACAGCTTTCTGTAAATCGCATTTAACTGCAAACATGCAGGTTGCTCCAGAGCACGCACTCAAACGCATTGGCCAAACAGCGATTGAACGATGCGCACTCCAGGTGGCATTATCTGCTTTAAATACGCCAGGAACGGCGGCTAATAGACTGTCACACTCCTCATATTCATTGACAAATCAGCGATTATTAGGGCGGGACCTAAACTTCCCTACTACATATGAAAGATATTTCTGTGAGAAGTTGCAGGCTGGCAGAACTTGGGTGTGAAAGCAATAATGAAGATATGTGATTGTCAATCCCATCAGGGAACGTGGTTCGCATGAGATTGCCTGAGACTCGTGTAATGTTACACAGACAGTGATCTGGAGTTCCAGGTGGTGGCTTTCACCTCAACAGGCACCGGGGAATATGGTGGTGTCATTTAGGTTCATAGGATGTTTGGGTTGTCTCACCATGGACAACAGACAAACATCACTATTGGGCAGAAATAGGACAGAAAGAAGTAAGTTGTTACTCCCAAATAAATACTGTAATATAAATAATCTTTCTATTACTTTCTCTCTTTCTTATGTTGAGAAATGTTCTAATTCCCCTCCAGGTTGATGTGAAATGCTATTGACACACCAGCTTATCAAATCAGTGAATTTGCAGAGGCACATAAGGAGAGCAAGGATTTGTGAATTCTAAATGCATTCAATGAATTCATTGTCCATTTTGATGGGCATAGCAACTCTTCTAGTCAGGAGTGGAGTGAGAGGATTCTATGGATCTCTATGTGGAATGTGGGACTTTCAATGGTAATCCTGTGGATGACAAAGTTTTGCCTATGGAGAATCCCGCATCTGATGACAATTCCTCGTAAGGCTGGATATCAAGACACCAGCATTCCAGGGTAAGAACTATGTAAGATTTGAAGTTTAGTTATAGTACTTTTTACCTGGTGGGGCTGTGATCTTAAAATGTGTTTGCCTCTTTGATGAAGTGGTGTGGACAGGGGGAAGGAAAGGTAGGCATGGCACTATCAAAGGTAAGACATAAAAGCAATGTAAATCATTGGTATAAAAGTGTCTGGGCGAATGCAGTCGGAGGAATGGGAGTGAGTTATTTGATGCTAACAGAATGAAACTGAAATGAGAATGACCTCCAATGGAGCAACCAAAAATAGAAAGAGAGATTGGCTTCCAAACATTGATCTCATGCTAATGTTCAATGTTGGCCACTTTTTTGTTTAGTTTTTATGTTTTTTTTGAAATAACATTCAGTGTCCAATGTAAAAATCCTCCTGAAAAAATCTTGCTTCCAAAAACAAGTGGAGAAGCACTGCTTTAGTTTAAAATACACATGAATAGCAAATAATGTTTGTGGTCCACCTGTAAACTTCTTTCTTTATCCAATAGTATGCTTGCATACTAACTGAATTGGAAGTTTCTTTGTATTCTTCAGCTGCGGTGCCAGAGACTAGATCGTAATGTTGGATGAGTGTCCATCGAGGCAGAAGTATTCTTGATCTCTGCAGTATTATTACCACAACTACTGGCCCCTTCCCAGAATCAAGCATATCTCTCTGGGCGTTGACCCTGCACCTTACTACTACTACTTGTGTGTATGATCTGGTGTCTCTACACACGCAAATGGCATGCTATGTTCAGCTGTTGAGGCCCTATGAGACTGCCTGCAGCTATCTTGGAGATACAGATCCCAGAATGGCAGCCTGTGTCTGGCGGTGTGGTAAGTCAAAATCATATTTCTCAGCATTGATTATTTCCGGTGATTTTTGTCACCAGTGTTACTTAAAAATGTAGGTAGAAGCTAAATTAACTCGAAAACTAACTTTAGGAGAAAGAAGCAGGTGGGGTAGCAGGGTCCTCTGTGTAACTGTTACTGTTTATAGCGCAGAAACTGATTCCAAAATGATTCAGTGGATGAATGAGCTGTCTTGAATGATTCACAATCATGAACTGATTTTGAGTTGACCGTTAACTGATTTTTCTAAACTGATGAAAAAGAATGACAATTTAAAAACATGATTAATTTGTAAATTGACACTCTCAAGCTCCTAATAGACTATGATTTTAATAGCTATGATTTATATAGCAGCGCTACCATTAAGCTATTTTCTCAGCAATGCTTCTACCAACACTGCCCCGTCACAATGATCCAGCAGTACGACATTGGCATGGGTGTAGATTACTCCACTTTTTTATAAAGTGTAATTGCCCCCGCCACGGCTAAAGTTGAGGTTATCATTTATGTGTATAAACTATGATTTAAAATTTAAAAATGATAGTCTATCTATATGTTTACTTTTTGAGTTTCCAGTGGTAATTGGAAGCCACCAAGCGTGTCACAGGGTCACGTCCACGGCACGCCCACACTCGCGACCCGCACTAAGTCCATTATTTTCTATACATAAAGGTTGGTGATAAGTTCAAAACTGCAAAAACTCTTCTACTCTTTTTTTATGAAAAATGTCAAGCACTGTGCTGGGTATGTGGGATCCGAATTAAAGTTGCATAATGATGAATATATATATTTCTCTTGTTGGAATAATTAGCCAGTATTGCTGTGGGATAGAAAATATCTTCACTTACCCGCACAAACGTGTAATTCTTATTTCCAGTGTATTTCCTTGGGTTCATAACTTCTTTTATTTTTCACAGATATGTTAGCAAAGCCTTCAAATTAGAATAAAGATGCCAGTTTTTTTTTTGTTGTTTTTTTGGTGTTTTGTGTGTGTTACTAGTATCTCAGTTCACAGATAGATGTGTTGTTTCAGTATATAAGAATGTCTATAGAATTGATGAAATGACCCATTCAATCTACTAGGAAAAATAGTTTAGTACCTGAGGGGAATACAGAGCAGATGTAATCATTCAGGGCCCAGCATGTTAAGCTCTGGCTCTGTTAACATGACTCAGTGTGTCTTAGTATGTTGTATTTCATCCATCTGTGCTTTCCTCTTAGATGCGTAGAGGATCGCTGTTCTGAGCTCAGCTGCTCTGAGGATGAATGGTGTGGGAAGAGCTATTCTGTTTATGGCTGTTTACAGTAACAAATGACTCATCCTAGATTACAATCTGACTCCATTTGGTTGGTATCAAAAAAATGTTTTTAAAAAATGAAATATTATTTTCTACTGGGTTGGTTAATTGATCTTTATTTTTAAATAATTTTGATAAAAAATTCACTGTTTTTCTTGTTCTCAGATTTCCTCTCTTAAACCTGTGAAAGCAAAGCTCTGGCTCCATGTCTGTGTCTCGGGCTGTCAGCTCTTTGAGGCTGGTTTTCCAGCTGATGTCTTACACCTTCAATGATCCCAGCTAAAAGGAACGGTCCGGAATGGCAGAGTGGAATTCTATTTGATAATGGGATGAACACATCTGTGGTACAATATCTTGTGGTAGGTTTAATCTATGTATAATCTAATACAACATCCATATATTTGTGTACATAGTTTGGGATATAACCACGTGGGGAATCTCTATGAGACATTGAAAGTCTGTGGAGAGGTCTGTGGCGGGTGCTGGAATATGTAACAAAAATAAAGGGCCCTACACAGACCTCCCATAGATCAAAGTCTCAGAGATTCAGGAGGGAAGGGGTGCACAACACCATGCCACAAAAGACACTGCCAAACTTCTCCACCATTATTATGCAGCTTCACCATTATTCTCACTTGGACTGATACAACGTTTTGGGCTTTGTAGTTTTAATATGGTTCAATATTGATTAACTACTAAAAAATAAAAATCAAAAATCCCAATTAAGTGCCAGTGTAGGCCCACCTTTTTATTGACAGAGGTACTGTGCCCACCAAAGTCTGATTGACAAAAGCAGCACATCTGGAAAAACAAGAGCAGTGGTGTGGAGAGTAAGGCAGCTGGCGTTAGCTTTAGACGCCGTGACTGACCCGAGTTTAACTAGTTAGCCTTTTCCAAGCTCATTCTTTTCCCTTTCCCATCGTGACATCAGCCTTAGAGGTGTTTATTTTTAATTAAAGATAAATTGAAAATGGGAAACAAAGTGCCCAACAGGTATTTCATAGGAATATATTATTTAACATGGTATTTATTTGTCTCATAATTGAAACTGGATGTGTGTTGTCCCAGTACTGATCAGACATGCTCGGACACTGACCACGGCTATCGCAGCTCATATTACCACACTGAAACCATAAACTCCCTTCCCTGGACCTTCATGACACCTTTTACTGATCAGCAGGTTCAGTATAGGGAAGGTTAGGTGGAAGCGCAGAGTGGGCTGTAGGACAGGGACAAGTAATGTCCTTAATAAAGTAGCATATATATCCATTTATGATCATCGCAAATCTGTCTCGGACAATATTACTACGCCTGTAACCCCTCCCGTTCAAAACCGCCTGCTCCAAGCAGGCTCAACTCCAGGTCCGCTGGCAAGAGAGTTGGACGCTTCTAAATACGAGAGACGGAAGGCTGCAACCTACGCCAGTCGCTAGAACGCCTCTTGAAATCAGAGGAGTAAGGTTTCACTCGCGACAGCAACTTGCTAGCTGGCCTGTTGGCACTACAGTATGCTAAGGTGCAAATATTATGCCTGCCACTATTTGCATTAAGATAAACAGCTACTTTAATAGTAGTAGTAGTAACTACTGTAACACTTTTAGAATAACACAATTAGTTAACATTAAGTTAATGTATTGGAACTAACATGAACTAAATCCATGAGCAAGTTCATTTGTTACTGTATTTGTTCATTCTTTGGCAACGTTGAAGTTAACAAAAATACAGTTGTTCATTTGGTTTGTTCATGCTAGTTCACAGTAATAACTAATGTTAACAAGATAACTGCTGAAATTAACATTAACAAAGATAACATACATGCTTCTTATATGCAGGCCATTATAAGTCAAAGTTAGCTAAATGTAGTTAACTAATGACCATTATTATAAGTGTTACCTAATCCTTTTTTACTTAGTGCAAATAAAATACTGGCTATAGTGTGTGTGCTGCTGTCATTTTTTAAAAACTTTTTAAATTAATAAAAACTAAATTAATAAATGTTATATCTGTTGTCCACAGGCTAACGGCACCCACTTCTATCTATGATAACTTTAGTTTCTGGGACAATTGAGGTCAGAAGTGTCCTATCAGCAGAGTAGAAAAATCCTGAAGTTTTCTTTCAGCTTGTGCTTATCCTCAAGCACAAACACTTCTCTCTGCATGAATGTGAGATCAACCCACTGGAGAGGTGCGAAATAAATACAAATTTGGTTTCAGCAGCATCATTTTTTTATGTAAAGAGTTGTTCACTAAAAAAAGAGAGCTATAGCAGGATTGTTGTGTGAATAATGCTGGAAAGAATTGTCAACATTTTGGGTGAACTGATCCTTTTAAAAATAAAATGTGCAATCTAGAATATACACTCACCTAAAGAATTATTAGGAACACCTGTTCAATTTCTCATTAATGTAAATTATCTAACTGGAACCAATCACATGGCAATTGTTTCAATGCATTTAGGGGTGTGGTCCTGGTCAAGACAATCTCCTGAACCTCAAACTGGAATGTCAGAATGGGAAAGAAAGGTGATTTAAGCAAATTTGAGCTGGCATGGTTGTTGGTGCCAGACGGCCGGTCTGAGTATTTCACAATCTGCCCAGTTACTGGGATTTTCACACAACCATTTCTAGGGTTTACAAAGAATGGTGTAGTAAGGAGAAACATCCAGTATGCGGCAGTCCTGTGGGCGAAAAATGCCTTGTTGATGCTAGAGGTCAGGAGGAGAATTGAGAGACTGATTCAAGCTTGATAGAAGAGCAACTTTGACTGAAATAACCACTCACTACAACCGAGGTATGCAGCAAAGCATTTGTGAAGCCACAACACGCATAACCTTGAGGCGTGATGGGCTACAACAGCAGAAGACTCCACCGGGTACCACTTCATCTCCACTACAAATAAGAAAAAGAGGCTACCTGTACCCAGCTCACCAAAATTGGACAGTTGAAGACTGGAAAAATGCTGCCTGGTCTGATGAGTCTCTGATTTCTGCTGAGACAATCAGATGGTAGAGCCAGATTTTGGTATGTAAACAGAATGAGAACACATGGATCCATCATGCCTTGTTACCACTGCAGGCTGGTGGTGGTGGTGTAATGGTGTGGGGGATGTTTTCTTGGCACACTTTTAGGCCCTTAGTGCCAATTGGGCATCGCGAAATGCCATGGCCTACCTGAGCATTGTTTCTGACCATGTCCATCCCTTTATGACCACCATGTACCCATTCTCTGATGGCTACTTCCAGCAGGATAATGCACCATGTCACAAAGCTCAAACTCATTTCAAATTGGTTTCTGAACATGACAATGAGTTCACTGTACTAAAATGGCCCCCACAGTCACCAGATCTCAACCCAATAGAGCATCTTTGGGATGTGGTGGAACAGGAGCTCATGCCTGGATGTGCATCCCACAAATTCCATCAACTGCAAGATGCTATCCTATCAATATGGGTCAACATTTCTTAAAGAATGCTTTCAGCACCTTATTGAATCAATGCCACATAGAATTAAGGGAGTCAAACACAGGTCATTAGTATGGTGTCCCCAATAATCTTTAGGTGAGTGTAGGTATGGTTTATCTTTAAAGCAGTATTTTTATCCATAAACTGTGAGTACCACCACAGCCCAACAACGTGAATCCAACGCAAGGTATGAAGGTATAATGTGACTCCAATTTCACATGATTATTCAATTTAGAATGTGTTTCTAATTATGAGGTAACTGCATAAATATTGGTTATGTATTACCATACATGCTTGATTTTTCTTAGTATCTCCTGTTTCAATTCGTTAACTGCTGGACTCAGATCGCGACAGAAACTATGCGCATATCTACAAGCTCAATGGACACAAACTAGCCAGTAGACAGAGGATGAGGTGAACTATTTTACCTTAAGTGCCGCCCATGCTTACCTTTGGCAACAAAAAGTGTAATTTTGTAATAGTCACTTAAAACTGCTGACACAGTGATAGCTGTGAAATGTGATTGCCTCTCTAATGATGCTCCATGCTCCATTCATTGGATTCTCCGTGATGGATCTATCCTGACAGAGATTTATGTGGAAACACCAGACTCAACATTGATCATCAATGCTAGGAATAATGGGATTTTGGAAATAATACAGAATAAAACCAAGATTAACATTTTTATTTATCAGGTAAAATGCATCATGCTAATTGTAACGCCTCATCCGCAGCACGCGCAAATTACATCTAAACTTCACAAAGCAGTTACAATCGCAATGAACTACCATATCATTACATTACCATCACTGAACTTTCAATCTTAACATTATTTGTGATAAACGATTATGCTCAAAATAATCAAATTTTGTAAATTTCTACTTACCCTCTCTGCATACGATATACACTCTGCCAAAGGAAAGGGGTGTGGTTTCGTTATGGTTAAAGGCGAATGACCTCTTAATTACTTAATGTCGCTACTGGAGGTCGCACAACAACAATTAATCGAAATAAAAACTGTGATTTTGGTGAAAGTCATAATGATTTATGGTAAATATTGCTTAACCCTGTTACAATGACAGAAGTAAAACAATTGGAATCCACTTTACAAATAATAAATACTTTTTGGGAGGATCAGACATCTTGAAAAACCACTCAAAAATGAGAACAGAATCTTCATTACTTATCCTACCAGTGACTGCAGTGAAGTTGAGACACTTCAAAGACATTTAAAATATACCAAACATGAAAAACAAAACAAAAACAATAGATTCAAAAGATACATCACTAAGATACATATGTGGAATATAGACTTTCGTGACTTGAATCAGGGGAAGGGAATCGAGAGTGCGAGGGCTATGCAAGGAGAGAAGTTCGTTGTATGCTCTTCCAATTTCTTCAAGTTTCAAGTTCTGTTTATTTGTTATTGGCACATGTACAAGTACAGTATAATCGAAATGAAGTTTGAGCAAAGCCTCCTGCCAAAAGAGCCTTTCAGGCCGCCGCCACACGCCTCCAGAAATACAAGAATGCAGCTGGCAAGCATTACATAGCAAACACAACAAAACATGAT